>JAIVFJ010000096.1:0-249108 GCA_025765615.1 Zopfochytrium polystomum
GGTGGCCCGCAGTCCGCATCGTCCCCGCAGTAGAGTCGGCGTGCGCGTCGTTGCTGAAGAGGATGCCCGGCTGAGAGGTCGGGCTGCGAGGCGATTGTGGAGGAGAGCGCCTGTGAATGGGCACGAAGCCTGCCTCGGTGCGGGGGGACGCGAAGCGGTCCAAGTAGGCGCCGCTGCGGGGGGTAACGCTGCCCGTAACGAGGCCATGGCCGCCACCGACGGCCACGCCGCCGTTGCCGCCTGTGGCGCCGTCCAGTTCCCACGAGAAAGCCACCGACAACTTGGGAACAAACGGTTCCTCCTTATGTTGCTGCTGAGACGGGCGATGCTGCTGCGAGGAAGAAGTAGAAGTAGAAGAAGAAGAAGAAGAATAAAAAGCGGAAGGAGAAGCAGGAGAAAAAGAAGAAGAAGAAGAAGAAGAAGAAGAAGAAGAAGAGGAAGAAGGCGACGACGACGATGAGGACCCTGCCGCCGTCGCCGCCTCCGCCTCCTCGCTGGTTCCGCCGCCGTTGCCGCGCTTTCGAAGCAGCCGCTTGATCATATTATTACTGTTAGATGAATGGGACAGAGACAGCGAGAGCCTTTTAGAGAGGCAGACAGGCAGACAGACAGACAGACAGACAGACAGACAGACAGACAGACAGACAGACAGACAGAGAAGACATTGAATTTTGGCAATCGAGAGACAAAAAAAAAGCAGGGAGACGACAAGCTGTGCACGTGGCCCGTCGTCGTTCTATTTTTTTTTTTTTTTCTCTTCTGTTACTTGCTTGGTAACCTGGGGATGTCACTGCAAGCCAGTAGTGATCCGAGACAGAACCAAGAGTACCAAGACCCACAGGCCACCCCAGCCGATCAATGTTGAAACAAATTCCACCTCTTGTGATTCAAGACCATACTCTTCTTGTTGCCTCCAACAGCCCTGTTAGCCACCAAATCACCCTCGTCAAAAAAAATAGGAGGAAGCCTCTAATGGGTTGCCTCTCCACCTTCAAGTGCCAAACAGGAGGCCTCTCCAAAGAAACTGTCCAAGGCGCATGTTCCCAACAGGGCCCTACAAAATTCGTTCTTCAAAGCCAAAATCCACTGAGCAAAATAAATTGCACCATTGGACATGAGTGTCAGGCACAGGGCAGGACAGGACAAGGCCGACAAGGAACTGAGAGGAGTGATGATTGTATTGGAAACAATAATTCACTTGAGGGATGGAACAGGTTCCGCACCCCCCTTTTATAGCTTTTGAGAGTCTTCCTTGTCAAGACTCAAAGACAGTTCCAGAGAGAGCAATTAGTAATACAATGATACCAATGATACCAATGACAACAACAAGACAAGTCAGGAAAGCAAAGAAAGTTCCAGAAGGTTCCACAAGGTTCCATGAAGGAATGTTCTAGAAGGTTCCAGAGGTTTCCAGAGGGTGATTCATAACAATGAGGTATTGTGAGGAGCAATTGTGCCAATTTTTCTTCCCAATTTTTTTCGTTGCTGTTGAAGAATGAAAATGGCAGTTTCTCTCAAAAAACACAAAAAGAAAAAAATGCTGAAAGATATGGATGTTAGACAGAGCTGACTGGTTAGCAGATGCACAAGACAGACCCGAACCTATTGTGACTGTCAGTTATCGTTCTCACAATGCCCATGGGAGAGCAAGCCACCACCAATGCAGACCTGGGAGCTGGCTGGTGCTGTTGACAACTCTGAGTATTAACTGGAACAGAAACCAAGAGTAAACAGTTTTCCTCCTCCTCTTCTCAAGCAGATAATATAGGAGAGTGTTTTACCCTGTGCCAGTCACACTTGCCTTGCAACTATTACAGCCTGCATATCATTATTATGTATCAATTATTCATAACAGTGTTTTTCTCCTCTCCAAGATGAGGGAGAAGGACCACCCACAAACAGACATCTCCACTTCATTCATTCACTCCTTCCACTCATTCACTCAGAGTAGACTGTTCACAGTTACTGCTCTTCTTTTGTGACAAGGTACAGTCATCACAATAGGTCCAAAACAATTTGGGGGAAGGAGACGAAGTTGACCTAGGGATTCCCGGAGTCCATGTGCTTTTTTTTTTTTTTTTTGGAAGGAAGCGTGCGGCTGCCACTTCATTCTGGAACTTGCGCACAGATTTTCAGCCCAGGGCATGGCAGAGAGCCACAGGCCCATCCCTGACGGAAGAACCCAAACCACGCCAGAAGGGTAAGACAGAAACACAACAAAGCACCCACACCCAGCCGCCATCCAGTTATTTTTCGAAATAAATTCATCTTCAATACTGCTGGCCATTCAAGGTTCTACTGCTTCTCATTTTCTGCATCGGCTGGCAGCGAGACTTGGAAACCCTTGGCGGATCTCTAGAGTGCAAGCTACACAGCCGCTTTCCCAGCTAGGCTGTCGTGGGCTGTGGGGAATAAATAACAACTTTGTCGCGGTTGCCCTCAAAAGACTGCAATGACAAAACCTATTCAGGGTTGCACGACAGGGACTAACTGAACGACAACGGATTTTTCGTTTATTCCCCCTTGCCTACCCGATCACAGCCGCGATCAGTGAGTTGTCGATCACAGCCGGCTTCGTCCCGCCTCTCCGTCGCCTGCGTCCACGCGTTGGCTTCTGCTACTGTTCCTGCGGCCGTTGTTGCCGCCCGCAAGAATCCATTCGATTGATTCACTTATTTCGCGGGCTTTGTTCGTTCAAAGTGGAAAATGCTTAGGGCGTGCGCACCATAAAGAGAAGCGAGAGGAGAGAGAGAGAGAGAGAAAGAGAGAGAGAGTGATAGAGAGAGAGACAAACAGACAGACAGACAGACGGACAGACAGAGAGAGAGCACGTAGAGTACACCTACCGATTAAAACCGGGTCGTCCGCAACCATCATGTGTGAAACCCCGGAAAGAAGCTTGAAGGAGCCATTCCTCAGGCGAGCGGCGAGCAACTCCTCGCGCAGGACCCGCTTGGTACCGAAGCGAAACTGTCCTAGTTCCGATTTGCTGCCCGCATATATGCGCACGGGGCACATTATTTCGTCAAGCCGCAGGTACGGCTGCCAAGTCAGCAGCTCGTGGAACGCCGCCTTTGCAAATGGATATGTTCATTCGAGAAGCAACTCGTCAACGTTCATTGCCTGGACGGGGAAACGGAAAATAGCGAAGAGAGAAAACACTCAACTGCTTCGCTCGTCGGCAAGCACTTCAAGCGCACCTTGCCCGCGTCCGGGTGACCTGGCTCAACCTCTTCCATGCCGTGCTCGACATACAGGCGTAGAGCGTCGGGGTGCCACGACGCGAAAAAAACCCTTTTTGGCGTACCCGTCGTGCACCTCCGCCTTGCTATCGAACACGCCTTTGCGCCGCCACGCCGCAGCCGCCATGCGGTAGTCCGGCGAGCGCCCAGCGGCGTGCCCAGGCACCTTGACGATCGGCTCCAGCGCCACGATTCCGTCGTACAGGCGGCCCTTGGCGCCGATGGTTTTGGGCCTTGCGGGCGTTGGTGTGGGTGCTTCGTCTTTGTCTCCTTCCTCTTCTTCGGACCGGATGGTCGCGTGCCCGCCAATGGAGTGGCCAACACCGATAACACGAATAGGTGGGGGCGGAAGAGTCGGCGACGACGTCGACGCGAATCTCCACGTCGCAAGGGTACGCGCCCACCGTGCCACCGCAGCTGCGTGGACTGCGATAGGTCCCCAGTCCAGCTGCGGGATGGGACCGCCGCCTGAGGTGAAGCCAGCGCCGGACGCAGCTGTAGTGGCGGCATCAACCAGAAGGTGCCCGTTCCACCGCGCGCTGTCCCCGGAAAAGTGATTGTCCCAAGCGTGCGCTACGACGGTGGCGAAGCGGCCGGAGCTGGCAAGGCCCGGCAGCAAACGCGCGATCACGGGCTCCCAAACCTCCTTGCAAAGCCCGTTGGCGTGCGCAAAGAGGAGAACGAGCACCGGCAGCGGCGTCGGGCTGGCTGCTGCCGCTGCTGGCGCCGCCGCGTCCGCGTTCATCGAGGCGCACGAGTAGGTTGCGACAGCGATAGTGGTCGGGCGCGGCGAGTGTTGATGTTGTTGTTGTTGGGTGGTGGCCGGAGCCGTTGTCGTCGTCGACGTCGATGTCGTCCTCGTGCTGGCTGGAATGACGAGAAGGTGGGTCGTCTTGTGGAGCGGCGGCAGCGGCCGCAGCAGCTCCTCTTGGCCATTGATCATGATGGGGTCGCCGCCGTATTGTGAGTGGGTGCGGTGTGGATCAGAAAGGATGAGAGAGAGGGAGAGCGAGTGAGAGAGAGGGAGAGAGAGAGAGGAGAGCGAGTGAGAGAGAGGGAGAGAGAGAGAGGGAGAGAGAGAGAGAGAGAGAGGGAGAGAGAGAGAGAGAGAGAGAGAGAGAGAGAGAGAGAGAGAGAGAGACAGACAGAGAGAGAGAGACAGAGACAGAGACAAAGCCCAATTCCGTGAGGGGCGGGTGGCGAAAACCAAAAACCACGGAAAAGACTTCTGTGCACTGTCAATACATCGAATTCTTTCTTTCCCAATGGCCATGCTCAATAAATAATGGAAGCCCAAGAGAAACAACAAATACGGGGCGAAGAGACGCGAGAAGCGCCATGCCAGTGCCTATCTTGAACTGGTCAAAGAAAAAGAAAATATCCACTCTGAAAGGAGGGCAGAAAAGGGCCGAGCACTTGTGCGAAGTCGGACAGAGAGGGCAGCCGGGTTTTCGCATGAAGTGGGGCGGACCTAGTGCAGGGGGGGGGGGGATTCCCAAGGTGGTGACAGTTAGGCGGCACTCAGGAAACAGAGGCGCGACCGGTGCGATATCTATCGTCTGCGCACATCTATCATAACAAACACAATTTCCATCACCTCACACCGCCGCCGACACCGCTCATAGCCGCCTGCCCATGATGCCACGGCCGCAACCACGCGCACTAGGGCCGCCACCGTCTCGATGCGCCCATGACCACCTCCATGACCACCACGACCACCGTAACTAACTACGACCACCGACCCGGTGAAGACAAAGCAGGCGTGGCCGGCGGGCAGCTTCAGCTTGTGTCAGGTATGTCCCCAGTGGCGCCGGAAAGCTTCGTGTAGGCCGGCGGCATCAGCGCCTGCCGCCCTCCAGCGCGCAGCGGGCCAAGAGGGAAGGAAGATTCAACAAAGGTTCAATCAGTCACTGGCAAGAAACTGTCCATTGGTCAGTCCCCCCCCCCCCCCCCCCCCCCCCCCCCCCTTAGTGCTGACGATGATGGATGAGAAGCTTTGCTTATTTACAAAACAAATACCTGGGAAAAAGGGAGAGAAAGCGGTGGGGAGACGTTCTTGCGTGTTTTTTTCTCCTTTTTTTTTCATGTATCAACAATAAAGGACAAATGGTAGTCTGTTCTTGTTCTGTCCGTCGTTCTTTCTGTCTGTCTGCCTGTCTGCCTGTCTGTCCGTCTGCACACACACCTTGCACACCTGATTGATACATGCACCGGCATCAAAAAAAAAAAAAAAAAAAAAAAAAAAAGGAAGAAATTTATTAACAGCATTTTTTACTGGGACAAGCCATGGCGCTGTCGACGACGGTCGGTGGTGGTGGTGGTGGTGGTGGTGGTGAAGACGCTGATGCCGCCGCCTCCGCCGCCGCCGCCGACGCTGCCGACGCTGCCGACGCCGCCGACGCTCACAACATCAACCATTGGCGCAAACCCTCCTCCACTGCTGGCGCTCGACCCCACCACCACCACCCTCGCACTCTTGCCACCGCCTCTACAGCCTCCACCGCCACCGCCACCGCTGCAGCTGCCACCGACGCCGCAGCCGCCGATCCACGACTGTCATTCCAACCTGTCCAAGTTGGTGCACCACGGGGAAGCACCCGTGAACATCGCCAATCCCAGCCGCTCAACCTCAACCACGTATCTTTCATGCTCAATCCACTGGGTTCACCGTCTCGGCTGGAAGATAATGTAACGCCACCGATGCAGCACCGTAGCAATCACCCAAGAAATGTGCATCCCCAACATCAGTGGATATTGAATGGAGATTCTCGTCCTAGGCCGCTTGGAACCTCCGTTGTGCATCACCCGTTGATGCCCGTCTCGCAAGTCGAGACGTCAAACCCTCAAGCCGTCGCTTCGTGGAATCCAACAAATCCTTCTTCAGCAGATACTCTTCGCAATCCCATCGACCTGCCGACGCATCATCGCCGACAACGGTCGCAGTCCCTTTCCCCGTCAAGGCACCTTCACGCCCCCGAATCCAGATCAGACGTTGTCGATCGGGGCCGTCATTCACGGCCGCCATCAGCTCCGGAGCGAGAGCACACTATCGCGACAAGCACGACTTTTAATTCGCGATTTGGTTTTGACGCACTTCATTCATTCTGGTACAGGAATCGGCCGCTTCCAAATACACCACCGCCACCAACACCTCCACTGCGAGAGGATAACTACCACAATTTCCCGTCACGGCCTTCGCCCGCTTTTATCCGAAATGGCACACATGGACGGCGAATCCATCGCCATTCACCAGACTCTGTACTAGTTATAAATCACGAGAACGATCGCCATATCAGCTCTCGGTGGGACCGACGGGCTCGATCCGACCCACCAGGTGCAGGCGCCTTTCCTCCTGAACTACTCCACCAGTGGAACGGTGCCACGGCGGTCGCGATCGATGAGGATGACCCGGAGAGCGATTTTTGGATAAGGCGGTTAATGAGGGAAACAAGACCTTCTATCCGCCTTGTAACAATTCCTTTGCGGTATGATAAACGTCCAAAGTATTTTGATGAAGTAATGCCGGATGAGCTGGAGGGCCGTGTAAGTTGTGGTAGCACTTTCAGAAAGTTTGTATGGCCCCTTTCTCACACCTCTGTTTGTTCGATCAGATCTCAAATCTGACATATGCGGTTCGAATGCAAGAACTCAATAGGAAATTGAGTCGTTACATCACTATTCGGGACTACGGCCCAGTTCTGCGACTTGTGGCAATATTTTTTGCAGTACTAGCAGTGGCTGGTCTCGTTTTTGTGATGTTTCTGGATATGGCCGCCGTCTGGACCTTGGGCATTATTGCTGCCCTGCTAATGCTCGGATTTCTGTTTTTTGTCTCGGCATATCGAGTTAGGGCTGCCGAAGTCATAGTAACTCTTACTCAGCAGTGGACAAAAGAAGACCGAGCCGTCTGTAGGCTCAAGTGGTCATCGATTCGGGGCGAAGTTCGTCGAGTTGCATGGTCGAAGCCGGTTGAAGTACCTTGGGAAATTACTGTTGACCTCGTTGCGTCCACGTACGGTACTGGTGACAATGAAGAGGAAGGCTCTGACGGGGGCTCGATGTTGGATGCGCGAGACTTTGGAATGGCGCCAACCGCTTTGCGTCAGCTGATGGCTCTAGATACCGCCAGCAGGGCGGCTGCACTTCTACAAGTAATGGACCAGGGACTTGACCCACTTCCACTTTACACCAAGGAGCCAGTATATACGAAGGAACCGGAACCATTTTGGGCGGATGACGAAGATGCAAGGGGAGCCCGCAGTGTGGTGGGCGATATTACAGCTCCCCGACTGGGTAGCAACAACCAAACTTGGATTGCGACAGCCGCTTCCGATGGTGAAGGAGCGCAATCCCCGAGAGTTGATGCTTCGAATTTGGCCCCAGCTCAGCGGACAGGGCGCAACACTGATTCTATCATTATTGACTCGCCTGCGTGGACTTCGCCGTATGAATTGCTGAATCCAATTGCATCTGACGACCCAGCTGACGGTTCAACACGCGGTCGACGAGCACGGCGAAGTAGCCAGCGACGGTCGACAGTCCGCTCACTGTCACTGCTGGTATCGACGTCATCAGTGAGACGTGTACGGCCACGGAGTGACGCGCCCTCATCTTTTAGGGATTCAATGCGAGATTCAGTGAGAGCATCTTTCCTTTCTACAGCATCGACAGTGCCGGACGGTGTGGGTTCAGATGGAAGAAGGGCATATGGCAGTGGAGTCCATGCGTCCGCAGAATCGTCCTCGGTTGCGGCCCGGGATATTACCGCACGAGTGACGTCCTCTGTTGTTCGAGGTGCCGACGAGGCGCTGGAGACTGGAACTGAGTCTGAGCAATCTCCATCGGACCCCTCCGCATTCGCGGACGCAATCTCAACTCCACAGCGGAAAGCTGCGTCGGCGTCCAAAGCCGAGGGCGGACAAGGGAAGGCAGCCATGGCGTCGCGTAACTCCACGGAACATGAGGACCTTGTCTGATTTGACCTTTGCAGCTTCTATTGCACAATTCCTTCCACTTATTGTACGCAGCCGCTGAACGTGGATCCTGATGACCTCTGCTTCTGGTAGGAAATGTCCGTGTATAGTCAATAGGAGTTTCGACGGAACTGAACGTACTTAGGCAATGACCATCGATTGCATTCCATGGTGTTGCGCAAGATAATATTGCACTTCTCTTTGTGTGAACAAAACAATACTGGTGTTCTAAAACACGTGGGAGTGTAGATCCTCATGTCACCGTAAAGGAGGTTGCTGAAGAGGCGCAATTTCGGAATCATCCACTCTTAGGTGAAGGTGCAGATACAAATTCCGTCGTCCGCGCAGAGTTTTCCACACGAATGAAAAAGCAACTTCCCGTTCCACAACACCCCCGTGAAAAGATTGGACAGACTGTTGGTGTTTGCTTTGGCGGCTGTCCGTGCTGCTGGCGATCAAAAATGATACAGCAGCGGCGCGGTCATGCACGCGAAAATCGTGTGTGATGAGCTCCGCTGGATAATCCAGCGCCATTTTGCTCGACAAACAAGTGGGTTGAAGTTAGCGGGCGGTGGCAGCGGTAGTACCGCTTGTGTTGTAGTTCGTGGACTTCGCACTCTCTAACTTCAATGCAAGTGCTGCATTTTTTTCCTCCTTGGCCCAAACCACCGGCATGGCTGCCACAAGTACGCTCACTGGTGAAAGAGGTTCTTGCTCCTCTTCATAAAAACGTGAGAACAAACTGTCTCACGCTTTCTATTTACCATCAGCTCCAAGTACCGCACATTACATGCAGTGCTGCCTCCAATTGCCTCCAATTGCCTTCAATGGTGGCCCTTGGTTGTGGACACATCCACGTAAACCTTGAATGTGTGCGTGTGTGTGGGTCACGGCAGCTGCATGATTGGTACACCCCGCCGGGCCAGGTCTTGATGATGATGGTGAAGTGTGGATGACAGCGGCAGCCGCAAGAGGCATCGGAGGCGGTGTTGGCGCCACAGCAGCGCACGGCAACCACAATCTCTGCAATGTTTGGACTGGTCCTGTCCTGCATCGGTGGAAGGACAGCGACCTTAATCTCATGTACAGGCCTCTTTTGTTAGCTCCTCGCATTGAGATGTTGCGTGAGAGGATGAGTTATGGGATTTATCAGTTCACAGTGGGCTGTACGCAGTATCTTGGATGGTTGTTCCCAAGCCAAACAGTGGGGTACGCTTCATTCAAGATTTGCATCTCTGAATGCTGTGGTTATTCAAGAGGCCAACGCACCTCCACCCCTTGCCCAGTTTACCATGGGGGTTGCTGGCGCCCTCATTTACTCTAAACTGGACAGTATTTCCTTCTTCAATCAAATCACCATTCATCCCGGGGATAGGAAGATGACTACCATTCAAACACCCATTGGTCAGATTTCAACTGTTGGTCTTCCTCAGGCTATACCAACTCTCCAGCGCATACTCAGAGAATTTCCAACATCGTTTTCTGCCAACAAAATAGCGCACTTCCTTTTTTTGATGATATCATTGTGCATTCTGGAGTTCCTGGGGATGAGGTTGAGTGCAAGTCGGCCATCCCTGGAGTTCAAGTCTTTGTCATTAAGCATACCAACAATTTGGAGCGAGTCTGTTGACATGTCATTCATTCTGGGATAACTCTGCATATTGGTCAAGGCAAACTTGAAACGGCTGTTCCTGAGACTCTCGCCACTGGTGCTGTTGTATTTTTGCAAGGTCAAGAAGTAAACCCGAAGAAAGCCAAAGCTGTTGTCAAGTGGGCCGCTCCCAAAACTGTCTCTGAATTTTGCAGTTTCATTGGTCTATCCCAGCAGTTCCGCATTTGCATATCTCACTTTTCTTTGATCATTGAGCCTTTGACTTGACTTTTTCAGAAGGATCATCAGTGGTGCTGGGAAGCTGAGCAGCAATTCGCTTTTGAGAAGGTGAAAGAGTCAGTGGTTAGTCCTCCTGCTCTTCAGAGTCCAGATTATTCTGACTTGGAGATTATTATTCTGGGACTCTTAATGGTTGTGAGTTGAATTATCCCTCAGTCAAGCTTGAGTTCCTTGCAGTGGCGCAGAACTTGCAGAGGATTTATTACTTAGTTGCAGGAGCCCCTTGCATCATTGTTGAGACGGATGCAACTGGCTTGATGGGCTTGCTGAAGAACCCTCAGATTGCTGACGCAACCATGCTTCAATGGCTTGCATATTACTACACCTTCCCCATTGATGAAGGGGAGGGAAAATGCAGTGGCTGATGCTCTGTCGAGGATGAGGAGTGATGAGCCAGAAGATGGCGATGGCCCTACTGAGGACGTTGAGAAGATGATTGACTGGATGTTAAACTCTATCTGCTGCAAAAGATTTGTTAAAATCTCACCGATTCGAGCTGGAGAATTGGAGGGAGACCTCTACTTCGCTGAGATTGCTGAGTTTCTTGATACCACTGAGGTTCCAGCTTCAGTCGATGCAAAACAGAAGTGGGGGTTTCTTCGTGAGCCCTCAAATATTTCCTTATGGACAGATACCCCTTCCATCGCCAACCCAGTGGACATGTGCCTCTGCAAGTGCTTGGAAATGATGAGCAATGCCACCTCGCTATCGCTGAGTGCCATGATGGAATTAGAGGGAGACATTTTTTCTTTGGTGAGACTTATGCCAAACTCTGCGAGAGATATTTCCGGAGGACGATGACTTGCGATGTTCGCAAGTATGTTGAGACTTGCGTGGAATGCCAAGTGATGTCTTGTCGATGCTTTGTTGAACCAGTCACTCCTATTCCACCGCCAGCTTCAGGTGCGATGGTGTGGTGTGGCAACTTGGTTCATATGCGCGCGATAGGAGTCTATGGAAAGCGTTATATCTGGCTTATGGTTTGCCCCCTGGGTGGTTGGTCTGAGGCTGTTGCCCTCTTTGCTCAGAGAGTCACCACTTCAAAGCGGGGGTATTCTCCCTACTACTATTTGAGATCTCCACCTTCATTCCTTTGTGTACGTCAATTGGAAGCCTTCGATGTCAGAAGTTGATTTGCTTGCTGCTCGAATTTGTCTGTTAGAGCGAAGCGAGGAGGATAGGGAGAACGCAAAGGAACTCATTGAGAGGATGAGGTCTATGTCTGCCCAGAATCAAAATCGGATGAATCAGCACTGTATGTGGCCTGAAGAGTTGAAACCAGGAGACTGGGTTCTCTTGTGGGATTAAACTCTGGACAACCAGCAGGGTCAGAAGCTAGATGATCAGTGGCTTGATCCTTTCATAGTTATTGAAGCATGGATGGTGGAACTTATTAGCGGAGTCCAACTTTCTAGACTGGTTCTGGGCATTGACTCAAGAAGTTCAAGACCAGAGCTAATTCAGATTGTGGGATATTTCATGACGACACTCCATTTGACCTGGGTGTTGCGAGTGAGTCTGGTGACAACAATGCTGTCTCCGACCCACACTCTTCGACTGACAGGAGACGTCATGGCAGCTGCTGAACGTGAATGGAAGTGACCACTCTGGTGAACTACGCTGTGCTGTGATTGTGAAGCTGAAGTGGGAGATTGTTCTACAATGTATGCTGTTTGGCTTTACACAAAATTGTGACAAAGACCAGGTTACAGAAATGCACTAAGTCCTCTTCACAACGGTGCTCTAATGCACCACAGTGTGAGGTGTTGCTCCTGCACACTGCTTACTGCAAACTCCAAAATCTACCAGCAATTACTCCTGGTCAACCAACGTACAGCAGAAGTCTGATGCTTTACCAGAAGCCATCAAAATCATTCAGCAACTCCAGACTGTGCAAGACATTAAGGTTAAGTCAGTCAGGTTTGATGGGGGCAACCTTAAGTCAACTGCCTTTGAACGCTTCAAAAAAAAAATTACAGAGCCATGGTCTTACTCCATTTATAAAAACCTTAACAAGAGACACTCAAGACTGCACCCTCCACCACCACCACCCTCCACCACCTTGCCACTGCCCTCCACCGCCTTCCCACTGCCAGATCGACATCAGATCAACATCAGATTGTTGTCAGATCGTCAGATCATCATCAGATCGACTTCAGATTGACTCCAGAACCCTCCACCACCACACTCCACCACCTTGCCACCTTTTTTTTTTTAATTTTTTTTTTTTATTTTTTTTTTTATTGTTCCAGCCCCAGAGGGGCTGGCAGGAAGAGAAAGAGCCATCAACAGTGAACAGTAATGGACTATGTCCAGGTATCACCTCAGCAAACCCACCCCATGCGCTACAGACTTACAGGGTTGTCAGGCATCTCCACTGCACATAAAGCCACAATGATCAAAGGAGAAGGGGAAAACACAGAATCAAGAAAATAGAGAATGAGTCTGAAGGAGGTCAGTGTAAGAGAGGGGAACAGCAGTGAAGAGTCAGAGGGTTGGGATAAGTCAGATTAGGCTACAGCCCATGTCAAGATTGAGAAGGGCAACAGTGGCTCAGTGAACGTTGGGGGGCTCAGCAGGAGATGGGTGATGAGTGGCTCTTGCTTGTTGGCGTGAGGGGAGTTGTATTGTGTGGTGAAGCCAGATAATGCCTGCAACAAGTTTTATGCCGCCGAGGTAGTGGTCAATCCATCTGGAAGAAGCCTTGGTGCGCAAAAGCCAGATGCCTGGGCAAGTGTCAGTGGAGTGCTGGCGACTACATGTGGTGCAGCGAGGTTGAGAGGGTTGTGAAGAGCTGTTGCGAGTTCTGTGGGATGATGGAGTGGGAGGGAGGGAAGAGTTGATGTTTGGAGAAGACAGTGGTTGAGAGGCTGCGGAACAAGGGTGAGAGGCCTGGGAATTTGGTGGAGGGGATCTGCAGGGCTTGGAGCGCTTGTCAGATGGCTTGATGGACTTTGACTTCTCCCAAGAGATAGTGTCGTCGCAACAGGGGATCCAAATAAGTCAATGGGCGTCAAGAAGGAGCTGATGGAAAGCGGTGATAAGGGTTTTAAGGACAGAGGCAGCAGGGTTTTCACGTGAGAATAAAGAGTCATAAAAGGATTGAGGGATGAAGCCACGAAGGAGGGAGGAAAAATTGATACAAGATTGATGATCAAAGAGAAATTCAGGGCAGGAGAGCCAGTAAATGGGATGGGCTTGGGGAGGAGAGTGACCATGAGGTGCAGGCTTGTCTGCTCGTTCGTTGCCAGCATCGCTGTTGCAACGCATGCCCAAAGGGTGGGGTGGGAAGTGGAGTGCAAAAGACGATGGAGGGAATCAGAGAGAGGAGGTGTGTTGAGATGGCTGTGCGGATGGGGGCTAAAGGAGTTTGAGGGAAAGAGTTTCTCAAGGGTGTGAACCACTCCAAGATTGTCAAGTCGAAAAGTGAGGGGCAGGGAAAGCTTTGTAGTGATGGTGAGGGCAGCAAGGAGAGCAGCAATTTCAGCAGTTGTGGAAGAGGCAGAGAGTGGAGGGAGGGCGAAAGAAAATTCAAAGTTAAGCTCAAGGCAAGCAACAGATCCAGCCATGAAGCCCTCCTGGCGAAGGGAGCCATCAGTGTCAAAGGTCAAGGATGGGTGGGTATGAGCAAGGTCAGCAGGGAGGAGGGGCACGTCCATTGGTTGAAAGCAGGGATTCGTGAAGGGAGCTGGATTGAAAGTGGAGTGGCGGGAGGTGAGGAGTGGGAAAGGTGTGGGTGTGAAAACGGTGGTTGGGGAAGGCGAGTTAACAAAGAAGATGGGCTGGGAGAGTCGAGTTGCAGTTGCAGTTGTGCGGCTGCTGATGGGGACTGTGTAGGTGGAGTGTGCAAAGGAAGTTGGATTGTAGGGAGATATGTGCTTGCTGCAGGGTAAGAGAATGGGGGGGAACCAATGGGGCAGCCAAGGCATTGGACCAAGTGGAAATTGTGGTAGGAAGGGTGAAGGCGTTCAGGGAGCCTGGAGTAGTGATGAGAAAGGAGTTGGGGGTTTGGGGGAGTGTGAATCCAGTTAACAATGCGGAAGAATTCCACTTGTGGTGGGGTCATCAGACGGAAAAAACTGCCACGAGCAAGGGGGGGATGGTGAAGGGGATCCAAAGAAGATGGGTAAAAGGGATTGTAAAGAGGACCATCAGGAGGGCTGTGGTAAAAGACTGGAGAGCCAAAGGTGGGAGCAGCGAAAATCAAGGTCTTAATGATGTGGTACACTTCACAGAGTTTGTCAGGGAGAGAGCTGCCTTTGTAGGAAGGACTGGTGAGGCAGAGGTCAAAAAGTTGTTCAAAAAAGAAGACTGAGTGTGAACGGAGAGTGGGAAGCACTTTGAGAAAAATATGCCAAGGAACTAATGAGTTGATGGAGTGAGCGTGAACTGAAAATAGGGGTGGACCAGAGTATTGGAAGGATGTGTGTTGGTTAAAAAGGAGGGGAATGAGAGACTTGGAGATCATCAGATTGACATCAGATCTTCGTCAGATTGACTCCAGATCATCAGATTGACATCAGATCTTTGTCAGATTGTCAGATCATCGTCAGGTCAACGTCAGATTTAAGATTTCACTCCCTTCCCCTGCTGTCGCCGTTGTGGAAACTCCAACCATACCTCTCAATCTTGCAAAACCGGCCGCCCCTCTGGCTCCCTCCTTAACCAAGCCACTTCAGCAGATTCCAAAGACAACAGCCAGACAGCTCAGGCCCCCCCTGACACCACAACTCCCCCACCTGTTCCGCCTGCCGCGCCTTCTGTCCCTGCTCCAGAGCTGCAGTCAATCTTGAAGGTCCTTGAAAGCATCCAGCAACAGCTTCATGCACAACAGACCTCCTTGCGCACAGAGCTGAAAGAGCATCAGACCTCAGTATGCACGTGACATCCAAAAACTCACCACTCAGCTTACCCAACTTGAGCCAATCCCTGCAGCACTGGAACACAGCTTAGCAAAGGTGGACCATGACATTCAGAGACTTGAAGCTGCTGCAGCCAACGTGGATACTTCACTCAAAAACCATGCTGGTGCCATCCACAACCTAAATCAGCGAGTCACCACACTGGAGCCACTCACTGCACAATTGGACAGCTGCCTCACCGCAGTGGACACGACCACCCAGCTCCTCAGCTCTCGCCTCCGGACAATTGAAGAATGGTTGAAATACAATGACCTGATTGATGAGGACCTTGACGACCGTTCCTCCTCTGAACCTTCTTCTACTACTACTGTCCCTGCTCGATCAGCTGTCACCACACACTCAAGCTCCAGTTCCTCTTCAACTCCTCCCAACAGAACTGCCCCCCAAACCTGCCCCCAAACCTGCCCCAAAAACTGCCTCAAAAACCAGGAACACTGCCTCAACTTGACCAATATTCTTATTCATTCTTTTGTGAAAGCCCCTTTGCTATTGATATCGCTCTCATTTCTCAAAAAAAAAAAAAAAAAAAAAAAACAGAGACATTATTAGCAGGACTTCCTGCACCCCTTAGTCAATTATGTAAACTAGCCCTGTGTCCAGCACACCACTGTCAACACCACCACCCCTCCCTTGCTTTGCGACTTGGAACATCCGTCGTGCCTTCCCCACCAATGCTGCATCTATCTTCCCCTGGCTCGATCACACTAAAACCACCATCCTTGCCATTCAAGAAACTGGCGGCTCTGACACAGAGGCCACCCACTCCATTTGTCACATCACTAGGAATTACAAAAGTTTCTTCATATCCTCCACCCCCTCCTGTCATGCTGGTGTTGGTTTCATCATTTCATCTTCCCTGGCACCACACATCACTGACGACTCCCACTTTGGAACTCGTGCCATTTCCCTCACCTTATCTTTTGCTCGACGCTCCATCCTCCTGCGAAATATTTACTGGCCTGCTGACCCCCAATCTGAGGAACTCCCTGCCTTGCAAAAATGGTGCAACTCTCTTGCCTCATCTGACTCCACCTCACCCCACCAAGCCTACTGGTTTGGTGACTGGAATGCCATCACTGACCCCCTTGACCACTCCACCAGAGCCCCCACACCTACTTCCCGCCACAGGTTCCTCCCCACCCTCTCCCTGAAAGGCTTTGTTGATTCCTTTCGACACCTGCACCCAGACTTACCCTCTTACACACACACTGCTGGCTCCTACTCGTCTCGTTTGGACAGCATTTGGCTTTCACCACCTGCTCTTGACTACGTCACTGAAGCTAACATTTCTTCTCCACTTGAAGAGCCCCATCTCGCTGACACTTCAGACCACCTCCCCTTCAACATAATTCTTGCTTCCTCCCCCTTCCACACTTTTCCCTTCTCCCCTCTGCGCCAGCAGGTCATCAAACCCCTGGAAGCTTCAGAGAAGCAACTCGACAATTACACTTCAGCCGTCTCAGTTGAGCTTGCCCCCCTCTCAGCAGCCCTTGCAGCCTTGGACAGCATTCTTCCCCCCTCCGAGCTTGAGTTCCTCCATTCTCCATCCTTACCCTTTCAATACCCCTCCCCAGAACGTGCATCACTCCTTGTCAGCCACCTTGACACACTCTCCACATCATTTCACGAGTTGCTGCTTCAGCTTGGCAAAAAGTTCCTTCCTCACAAGGGAACCTCCTCAGCAGTGCCAAAGATAGATTGCCGCGCCAAACCATTTCTTGTTGCACGTTGGAAAGTAGAGAAACTGTGGGCACTTGCCAAAGACCCTGCGCATGATCTGGCTAACATCTTCCCTTCCATTCCTTTGACCCCATCCGAGTGGGGCACAGATCAGCCCTACTCCTTCTTGTCCCACATCCACTCTCAGTACAAGAGCCTGCTTCTTTGACACAACTGACTATTGTGATGTTTTACTCCCCGCCCTCAACCGCCATCGCCAGGCCATCTACCGTGCCCAATGCCAGGCAGCAGAAAAGCACAAAATGGAGGACATTGCCACAGCTCTCACACATAGACACAATCTTTTCTCTTCTGGCAAGATGAAGACTGTCCTCAACAACATCCTCAACCGCACGCGCAGCAACTCTAGCATCGACCACATTCTCTATACTACTGCTGAAGGTCCCTCAATCACCCACGATCCTGACCTTGTCCCTGGTATCTTCATCATTCGCTCTTTTCTCTTCCTTGACATCCCAGACTCTTGGGCATCTTCCTCCTCTTCTCCTGACCCACCTCTGCACCTTGTACGCTACACCCTTGACCTTGCCCATTCACTAAACAGCCCTTATACCTTCTCCTCAACGACATTAAGAAAGCTTTTGACAGTGCCCCTGTTGCTGGCCTCATTGCCTCCTGGGAACGTATTCACCTCCCCTCTTCTTATGTTCGCATGCGTGTCAATTCCCAACGTCGTTTTCATTCCTCGCTTTTGCACACCACTTCCCACCCCACCCTTTGGGCATGCGTTGCAGCCACTCTACAGTCTTGGATTGCCCCCCTCCACAAATTTCCTGGGTTCGTGGACACAACAGTGACACTGGCAACAAACGAGCAGACAAGCTGGCATCATCTGTACCCTTGACCTCCGACCCAACTTTGTTACCATCCTCTCGCAACAGATCTTCCCAGCCACCGCCTTCATCTCAAATACCCTGGTCTTGGGCCAACTTCGACGACAACTGCGACTCCTCACAGGTCTCTCTCACCATTTTGCACTTCTGAACACCTCAGCCTTTGCCCACATCACCCACAACCCTGACCTAGTTCATTGGGAAGCCACATTTCTTGTTCTCCACTCTGGAATTAAACCCTCTTCCCTCTTTGGCACCCTCCCTGGCTCTGCTCGTTGCAAGTATTGACTTCAAATCCTCAGCAACACTTTGCCCACCCAAAAGTTCTACACCAATGACACCCTCAAGTCTACCCTGATGGGCTCTGTCGTCGATGCCACCACGCTCTGGAAACCACAGAGCATGTCTGACAATGCCCTGCAGCTGCTGACGCCATTGCCATGATTCGCAACACCTTTGCTGAAACTCTTTCCTCCTCTGTTCCTCCTGCACCTCATGGTCACTCTCCTCCCCAAGCCCATCCCATTTACTGGCTCTCCCGCCCTGAATTTCTCTTTGATCATCAATCTTGTATCAATTTTTCCTCCCTCCTTCGTGGCTTCATCCCTCAATCCTTTTATGACTCTTTATTCTCACGTGAAAACCCTGCTGCCTCTGTCCTTAAAACCCTTATCACCGCTTTCCATCAGCTCCTTCTTGACGCCCATTGACTTATTTGGATCCCCTGTTGCGACGACACTATCTCTTGGGAGAAGTCAAAGTCCATCAAGCCATCTGACAAGCGCTCCAAGCCCTGCAGATCCCCTCCACCAAATTCCCAGGCCTCTCACCCTTGTTCCGCAGCCTCTCAACCACTGTCTTCTCCAAACATCAACTCTTCCCTCCCTCCCACTCCATCATCCCACAGAACTCGCAACAGCTCTTCACAACCCTCTCAACCTCGCTGCACCACATGTAGTCGCCAGCACTCCACTGACACTTGCCCAGGCATCTGGCTTTTGCGCACCAAGGCTTCTTCCAGATGGATTGACCACTACCTCGGCGGCATAAAACTTGTTGCAGGCATTATCTGGCTTCACCACACAATACAACTCCCCTCACGCCAACAAGCAAGAGCCACTCATCACCCATCTCCTGCTGAGCCCCCCAACGTTCACTGAGCCACTGTTGCCCTTCTCAATCTTGACATGGGCTGTAGCCTAATCTGACTTATCCCAACCCTCTGACTCTTCACTGCTGTTCCCCTCTCTTACACTGACCTCCTTCAGACTCATTCTCTATTTTCTTGATTCTGTGTTTTCCCCTTCTCCTTTGATCATTGTGGCTTTATGTGCAGTGGAGATGCCTGACAACCCTGTAAGTCTGTAGCGCATGGGGTGGGTTTGCTGAGGTGATACCTGGACATAGTCCATTACTGTTCACTGTTGATGGCTCTTTCTCTTCCTGCCAGCCCCTCTGGGGCTGGAACAATAAAAAAAAAAATAAAAAAAAAAAATTAAAAAAAAAAAGGTGGCAAGGTGGTGGAGTGTGGTGGTGGAGGGTTCTGGAGTCAATCTGAAGTCGATCTGATGATGATCTGACGATCTGACAACAATCTGATGTTGATCTGATGTCGATCTGGCAGTGGGAAGGCGGTGGAGGGCAGTGGCAAGGTGGTGGAGGGTGGTGGTGGTGGAGGGTGCAGTCTTGAGTCTTGACGAAAAGTGTACAAGCCTTTCTACTGATTGGATCTGGCTGGAACCAAGGGGAATGTGATTGGGATGGGTAACAGTTTTGTATGAAAGAATTTGCTATGTTGGCTGATTGATGGATTAGGCTGCTGTGGTGTACACTACTGAAGATGGTTGTTGTTATGAATCACCCTCTGGAAACCTCTGGAACCTTCTAGAACATTCCTTCATGGAACCTTGTGGAACCTTCGGGAACCTTCTTTGTTTTCCTTACTTGTCTTGTTGTCATTGGTATCATTGGTATCATTGTATTACTAATTGCTCTTTCTGGAACTTTCTTTGAGTCTTGACAAGGTATAAAAGGGGGATGGGGGACCTGTCCCATCCCTCAAGTAAATTATTGTTTCCAATACAATCATCACTCCTCTCAGGTCCTTGTCTGCCTTGTCCTGTCCTGCCCTGTTCCTGACAGTGGTGGTGGGAGGTTGATCTTGGCTTCTGTCAGTCTTGTGTTTGCCTCTATACAAAACTGTTACAAGGACTATCACTTGCAAAATGCTGCAAGTCATCCATGCAGAACAGTATCTGGTCGAAGGTCCTGCACACTGCTTACACCAAAAGACCCAAAACTAACAGTTTCATCTTGCAAGGAACCTAATATCAAACACAGCAGGAGCAGTTATTAGTGACAGGACAGGACGCAACCTAGCGCCCCTCGTCGACAGGGGTGCTGCAGGAGCCCTTGTCGTTGCCAGCAACGAGGGGGAGAGAGAGAAAGGAGTCGACTATGTAGGGCCAGAAGGTCGCCAGTCGGGAACTCACACACAGAAACACCAACGATTGTACACGCACCCCACTGGGCTGCGTCAGCACAATCACTCAACCAACAGGCTTTATTGCATCGCACTCGTCCTCACACATCTCACTCTCACAGCAACAGTTCCAAGGCAGGCACTCTTAGATCAATTTCTCAGGTGTCAGGGACTGCGCAGAGTGCTGCCACCAACACCCTTGCAGGGTTGACAACGCCACTGCCATCGCCTCTGTGGCAGGCGAGTGCCTGTGATCCTCACTCCAACACAGAGCCAGCAGTGTCACACAGTCGGTGGTGGGGCATTCCCCACCCACGACCTGTGAGACTACACCGAGGTCTCAGTGATAAAGTCTAGGATTTTATTCGCAAAAACAAGCGTACCTGTCATAAAACCGCAAGGATCGGGACCCCTATTATTGCTCCCAGTTCTTTAGTTTCCAAGGCGTTATCAAAGTGTATTTGCGGCTAACCCGTCTTTATTATTGGGTCTGCTTTTACTACTTTCGTCTTAACAGTTTCCGTTGCACCAGGGTTTTCTCAACATATTTTCTTTTTCGGTGACTAACGGAGACTGCCCGACTGCCTAGGGATGGGGTGCCTGACAGGCCGTACCCCAAGCCCGCCTAATTTATTATTTATTTTTGGCACTTGTACATACATGCATAGGGTTGGGGGGGACTTAGAGCATTTGTGGTGGATGCTCCAAGTCAGGGGGGTTGACTTGTCAATTTTCTCTCTCTCTGTTTTTGGGCCATTTCTCTTTTTCCTTTTTTCTTCAATCTGATTTCTGTCCATTGGCACCAATACAGAGTCCCTTCAAATCCATCTGGCTTGCAAAGGTGAGGGTAGTGAGAGATGGTACACACCCGGGTGTGTACATGGTCCCTTCGTGGGGCTCCTCTTAAGGGGCCGTGGGTGGGGAATGCAGCTGGCCCCACCAGTGACTGTGTGACATTGCCGGCTCTGTGTTGGAGTGAGGATCCCTGGCGCTTGCCCGCCGCGACGACGGTGATGGTGATGGTGGCGACGACGGCGTCGTTGTCCCCCACCTTCCTGTCCCCGCGAGGGTGTTGGTGGCTGCGCCCGGTGCAGCCCCCGACGCCTGAGAGTTCGATCTACAAGCGCCTGCCTCGGTCCTATTGCTGTGAGGGCGAGATGTGTGAGTACGAGTGCGATGCGATAAAGCCCGTTGGTCGAGTGGTCGTGCCGACGCAGCCCGGCGGGGTGCGTGTACGATTGCAGGTGTTTCCGCGTGCGAGTTCCCTGCTGGCGACCTTCCGACCCCTACATAGTCGACTCCCTTCTCTCTCTCCCCCCCGTCGCTGGCAACGACAAGGGCTCCCGCAGCACTGTCCGCGACGAGGGGCGCTAGGTTGCGCCCTGTCCGTCCCGTCGCTATTAACCGCTCCTGTTGTATTTGAGATTAGGTTCCTGAGATAAAAACCCCTGTTTCCCTCTTCTCTCTCTTTATTCTGCGGTTGTGTTGCGCCCTCGGGAGTGCCCTTCCGTTTCCCCTCGCATCGGCCTGCGGCCCTGCGAGTAATCGGTGCTCTGGCACCGATCCTTCATAGGATTGTCCCTCTGAATGTTCATTCTTTGTGTTTGAGACCCCTGTTAGACAGATCAGTAGGGATACTTCGTGGACTAGGCAAGTAGTAGGGTTGAAACACCCCCTAGACAATAGCCCAATAAAGTTAGTTTTAGCCTATTATTTGCTTTCCCTCACTCTAGGGCCCAGATCCCAGGGTCAAAGGAGTGAGTATAGTCTCACAGACCCTTAACAGGAGCCCCAAAGGGACCATGCACTCACCTGTGTGTACCACCTCTCAATCACTGAGACCTCGGTGTAGTCTCACATTGTCCAATCATTGCGTCAGGGCGTCCAAAACAGGCACTGTTGTGAAGCATACCTTTGTTGCACTCGACTTGCTTCCAGACTTTGGCATTTAGAGGTCACAGTCCGTGTAATGGATATTGACAAGATTTTTTTCGTGTCATATTGTTTGGCCTTGTTCAGCCAAGGAAGCAATCATGCCTGATCCTGCAGACAGCGGCCGCGGCGTCAACGTCAGCAGCCGGCAGATCACGCGTACTGACCCGGACAGGCCAAAATTCAAAGGAACCCACCGGCACTGAGCGAACACTCTGTGTGTGGCAGCCGGCAGGCATCTTCCAGTGGATCACCTCACAAGTGCACTGCATCTGGATTACCACGGGTGTTTTGTCTCCTGCACAAACCCTTCACCGAATTTAAGTGAAAATTTTGTCCCCTCAGAAATGTGCGATGTGACGATGTCCAGAGGGCACTGGGAGTCGGAACATTCAAACGGCAAGCCCGATCTTTGGACGCCTTGCACTGCACATATAGATTGACAGTGCCATTGCGTCCAGCTGGTTTGGTATGTGCTGTTTCTCTAGTTGCGCAAGGAGAAACGGAAAACGTGACGGCGATTCCTCGAAGTGTTGGGGGAGTTTTTCTTTTTTTTTTTTTGTTTTTCTATTTCTTTCTTCTTTCGTGATTTCTTCTCCGTTGGAAGGTGGAGATTTTTCCTTCCACTCTGACATGTCCGATCAACCTGTTGCTGTTGATGAACAGTCGCCGTTGCTGGAGATCAACGAGCTTTACCAGCAGGAGCAGGAGCAGCAGCAGCAGCAGGAACAGCAGCGGCAGCACCTTCACCTCCACCAGGTGCATTCGGCCAAGGAAGATCGAGAGCTAGACCAGCGACAGTGTCAGGACCAGCCGAAACGTCAGGAACAGCAGCATTTGGTTTGGCAGGGGCACCCGCTGCCGCCATCCCCTCCTCATCACAGTCACCACCAGCATCAGCATCGTATGCGCACATCGCCCTCCCCTGTCGCATTCATCTCCGCACATACTGCCAGCGTCAGCGACATCATCCAGCGTCCACCGCAGGCTCCCACCTCATCGCCAACTCCACAACACTCTCCTCCATCGGAAGCTGCACCACCTGCTCCGGTGTCATCTATTTACACCAATAGTGGAACCGACGTAGAGCCCCGCCGCGATACCGAAGTTGGAAACGACCATGGTCGGGAGATGCAGCCGCGACCTTACTATATCTCTAAACAGTTCGGTCTACTGCACGAGGACCGTACCAACGTAATGCGATCTCTGGATGCCCCATTGGTTCCTGGCAATTTGGACTCTTCGCACGTCAATTATACCCCATCCCCGGCCGGTGATTCCAATCCGGCTGGAGATCGTCAGGATGCTCAGAAAGGAAGCTTCTTCTTCAATTCTGCTGCTGCACCAATATATCACGCCTCGCTGTCGCACAAAACAATGGGCCCTTCCGGTGCTGCAACTTATCGGTCTTGGGCCTCCGTTGCAGGATCTGTGCAAGGAACCGGTCTCTCGACTGCTATTGGGCCTAAAGACGACTTATTAGGTAACGAGGCCCATTCTTTCTGCGGCCCTGATCCCCAGATAGACGCAAATCACAACAGTGAGATAACGAAGCCTGAGATCGACGTCCGAGAGAGGGAGCAAGACGACGACCGTCCTTCGTCCGAAAGCCCGAGTGACGTGGAAGGCACGGAGTCGGATCGTAGCAGCATGGCCCGCTTCCTGATGAACCGATCTAGTCCCGCTGGGGGAGCGGCTTCTCCAGGAATCTCTTTTCATCAGCCTTTTTTGCGATTGACAGGCACCCCCGAACCACCAGCGCAGACACAACCTCAACTTGTTCCGGAGAGCGTCTGGAACGATCCCGCGCATTTCCACTTTCCGATAAACACCGATTCCACAAGAAAGCCACCCACCTTGTTTTTTGCACCGCTCCAGACTTCCCTTCCACATTTCCAAATGAATCCTCCCTCTGTTATGTTGCTCTTCACCGTCCCGGTGGCTACAGTTGATGGTCTTGACTCCAACTATGCCGTCGTACAGTCCTCGTTGACGGAAACTGTTCAGCAGATCTGCGACGATGCTGCAGCAACGGCTGCCTGCCAAATCACTTTTTCTATTGCGGACGTGTCTATAACTCAGCAGCATAAAGGCAGTCACATCTTTAACTTCACAATCTCAATTCTTGGTAGCCCAGAGCAGGCAGCCGTTGCAAAGGGCATTATTCTACGGAGAAATCCCTCTCAAGTTAGCCTACATTTGCTTCGATTTGCGTTCCAACCTGACCTTTTCCTGCTTGTTCCAGACTATACTCACCGTAAAGGCGTTAAAAAAAGCTCTTCTCCGGACCAACGGCGAAATGAAGAGCTCAGTGAAAGCAAAGCTGGACGAAATAATGACACAAACAAAAACGCAAATCACTTGTGTGAGCCAGGGGCCAACCGAAACGAATACGAGTGGCATTCAATCGGAGATCGAGCGGATGGATCTCGAGATTATGGGCACGTGGCACGCCGCGGAGCGAGCGCGTCTTCGCTGCTTAACTTTACTGGATCATCTGGTTCGACACAAATGTTCCCATGAATTCTCTGACTCGATTGGGACAGGCTGGCCACCACTGGGAGCATTTGGAAATAGAAAGCGAACTACATCCCGTCATTAGTGGTCGAAAGCGTGCCTTCGTGAAGTCGGTCATGCAGGAACACTCAGTCAATATTTACTTTCCGTCGCCCTTAGCTGGAATATTTGCACCGTCGACGCAGAACCAGAGCACTGGGATTCTTATATCAGGACATCAATCCAGTGTGGAAGCGACGCGGGAGCTTCTCCGCAATGCAGCTAATATCAAGGTGATTAATTTTTTCACCAAGTTCACATTTAAATATCTTTTTACACAGAGGCAGAGTCTGCTGCGTAAAGCTGTTACGTGCCTTCCACAAAAGCTTGACTGGTCTCTAGTAAACGCTCGACAGAAGATCCAAAAAATAATGATAGACAACGCCGTGTTCATTTCATTTCCAACAATCGGCAGCGGGCAAGGTCTATGCTTGTTTTCTGGAGAAGACCCAGTCTACATTGAGAGAGCTATACGGGCTTTCATGCTGCTGGTAATAGTGATAGTCAAAACCGACTTTTCAAGAGTGATCTGAACCAGAGTCTAGATGTGTGACACATATTTCTGCGAGTTCCAAGTTGGTTCACCTAGCTTATCACCTATTGCTTTCGGAAAGTCCCTCGAAGCGATACGCGGCATTCCGCCAGATGTTTTCATTACCATATCTTCTCAGTCCGTTGAGCTTTTCGGAGTGCAATCCTCGGTGAAAAGTACATTCAGTTCTTTTTCAGGACTTCCCCTATTGCAGGTAAGGTCACAGTGCATCTGCCTACACTCACTGGTGATCACTTAGACCGTTGGTGTTCGAGAGTACAAGTTTCGCCTGGAACTGGCTTTGGAGCACAAAGAATTCCTCAACGGAAAGAAAAACGGGAAGATTAACAAAATCATCAAAGCCTCGGGGAGCCGTGTGATGTTTTTCGAGACTTTCAATGAATATAATATGCTTATCGATTTAGCCAACGCCACTGAGGTCGGAGCATTGGATGGCCTGAGTATGTTGGAGGTGACGATGTTGAAAGTTCGGCATCTTTTTTGTCCTGACACTACTACAGGATGAACTGCCTGGGGAAATTTCCTTTTTCATTCCGGAAATCTATCACAAACGAATAATTGGCGTGGGAGGGAAGAACATTCAGCGTATCATGAAGAAATATGGCGTGTACGTCAAATTCTCGAACGCGGAAGAATTCTCCAGTCTCGGTGGATACTTCGAAAACACCGACAACGTCATCGCGCGAACCCCTGCGAAGAATTCAGCGAACTTGCTAGAGTTGAAAGACTCTATTCTTGAACTTATTAATATGAAGGATGACGCATTGTATGAGTTGCGAACTGAGGTGCCGTGGCAGCTGCAAGGAAAGACGATTGGATTTAGGGGTGCCCATCTCCGCGAGATAGAGCAACTGTACAACGTACAAATAATATTCCCAGAGAGGGAGGAAGGAACCGATCTAGTAATCGTCAAGGGTGACAGGACCCGTGCAGAGCAGGCAGCAAATAATCTACAGGTAAGAGGCCGGGAAACATTGCAAATGAGTGACTCGACATCCACCCGCCCTCTCGATAGCAACTTACTCCACTGATGTTCGACTTCCAAATCCCCGCAACAAATGCGGCTCATAATATTCTCACGTCCGTTGAGTTCCACGATCTTACTGCCCGTTTGTCCCAAGAGAACGAAATTGAAATGCAACTGTATTTTCCGCGGTTGCTTGACTTCGGCCAAGACTTCAGCTTCACGTTGCTCGCCCCCAGACGACGCGCAGACCGGTTTGAAGTATTCAAGAAAGGGGTGGTTGAGTACCTTGTGGCCAAACAGGTTCCAATCTCCCAGTTGCTTTCTCAAATGAATTGCTCAAATGTAATGCGCAGGTTCCTCTGGAAGCGACCAGCTCCCTTCACAAGTCGGGTTCCTACGCCAACTTAGCCCCTCAGAAGTCGTATGACTCTTTCCAGCACTTCAACAGCAAACTTCTTTCTCCAACCCCTGGTCAGTGTACGTGCAAGCATTGTTGCTTCTCCGATCTTGATGAGTCTTTGGTTTATAGTTGCAGACCCTCAGATGCCGTCAAATCCGTCCAATTACAGCTTATTTAATCAAGGAAGTGGGCCGTTCATTCCCCCTCGTGTATGTCTTTGTAAAAATCTTGCTCGAACCCGTCGCCAAAAGCTGATTGAATTCACAGTCATCAAGAGTGTCAGGTCCTCAATCCGTTCCAAACCTTCGTGATCTATTCGATAACCCCAGATCCGTCCCTCCTGGAGAGAATATATCAAAGCGATCTCAGTCAGACCTTAGTATGGAACCCACGACAAGAATACTCGCTGCAACTTTAGCGGCAACTTCTCTGTCCGGCTCGAACACTTGGTACTCTCCGATTCCTGATGCTTCTCCAATGTTCGCACATACCACAATGGCTCCGCCAAGATTTACCCATACCCCTGACGCGGAATACGCCAAATCGGATGTTGAGCAGAGGGTATCGCTGTATGAGTCAAGCGAAATGGGATTGAAAGTCCCAAATGACAAGTTTTGCGGGCTGGCTTTATCTCGAAGTGTTCCGAACACTGCAATAGAAGACCAAACAAGTCGTAAATCGTCACCTCGCCCCACACGGCTGTCAAACCTCATGATAGAAAGCCCACTAGGTGAGAGTGCGTTCCCCTTTGTTTGTTCACTTTAATGAATGGACCGGCTGAGCTCTCTGTTGGTGGTTTGCAGGTTCATCCGAGGCTGCAAGACCTACGTTTGGCGCTGAGGTGGCTGATCAAATCTTGTCGATGCCAAACGGATTTTCAGCGGTAGAGCTGCTCCTGGACTCGCTGGACCTTGCTGGGTACAAGCAGCTCTTCGCTGACCAGCAAGTGGATGTCAATGTTCTCTTGACGATGAATGACTCTGACCTCCGCGAACTGGGCCTCAAGGCATTTGGACCCCGGAAGAAGCTCGTGAATGCAATTCGTGACTGCATTTTCATTCGCCAAAGCGGTCAGGTCATAGTTGCAGCTGCCGCCGCTGCCATAAACGGCGGAGGCGCAGGGGTGGGAAACCCCACCGGTGCGAGGCCTTTCGGATCGGCGGGAAAGATCAACAGCTCTGTAAGCGTGGGTAGCGGCACCACAGGAGGTGTTGGTGCCTCCAACACAGCTTTCGCTGCGGCACCCCTGCAGCAAGATACCCTTCGTCAACCGCTCACGCCGGGTCAAGTTCGGGACTGAAATGTATAAAAAACGAAACGCGACCGTCTGGGAGAGGGACGCTCAGGAGAGAGTGAGCGCGCCAGCGCGTTTGTGCGTGTTGTTGTGTGTGTGTGTGTGTGTGTGTGTGTGCGTTTTGTGAGCTGCGAATTCCGTTGCTTGGACATCGGAAAGGCTGGTTTGGTGAAATGGTTTCCTTTTTCAGATACCACCAGGAAAAGAAAAAAAAAAGAAAAAAGAGAAAAAAAAGAAAGAAAGGAAGGAAACTCTTAGTTGTTTTGGTGAATGAAGGGTGGAGGAAAGTCCTATTCGAGGAGTGGCAAGGTCGCCGCCGACGGCGGCGGGCATAGTCACATTTCACACCCTGCCGATCGTAAAGCTATTACCCATCCAACCACTACCGCCAAACCGGAAAGCGACCGCGATGTACACAGTCACATAATCGTGTCAGACGCAAAACTATCGTCTCACTTGGTTCCGCCAAAAAGTGAGCTGATCTTGGGCTCCACAGGCATGGCTTCGACGACGGGGCACCGCGATCAGTTGCTCCCAAAGTTGATTCCCAATGCTACTGCGCATTGGTTAAATCAGGAACACGAACGCCAACACCTCCCACTCGACGGCGGGGATACGTTTCTGGAATATGTTTCTGCTGCCGAGAGTCTTCTTCCAACACAACGTTTTACCGGACGTGAAGCCGGTCAAGAACCTCTTGCACCCTTTTCTCTTGACGGTGTACTTTCCGGCGCTTCTTCCAGTGCGAAGTCCCTGCTGGGAGGGATGCGAGGTGTCGTCGGAGGTACAGACGAAGATCCAACTGTCAGCGTCCGAATTCAGGAATTTGCGGCTCTGGAGGAGGAAGAGGACGCTGAGGTCGTGGCATTCAAGGACCAAACACTGCAGAGCAAAAGCTCGTTTCGCGACATCACTGAGGAGGATAGGCGTGAAATTTTCGCCGACTCGCCGCGAGTCGCCACAGACAGAATCATTTTCGAGGAGACGGACGAATCGCGGCAAAGGGTGAAGCAGACGCAGAAGTCAGTTAGCTTAAACGATTTCGAGTTGCTCAAAATCATTGGAAAAGGGGCTTTTGGAAAGGTGTTCCTGGCGAGGAAGAAAAACAACAACAGACTCTACGCGATGAAAGTCCTTCGCAAGGCCACTTTGACGGTTCACACAAAGAGTATCGAGCATACCAAGTGCGCAGTGCGCCAATTACTTTCCTGCATCTTAGTCTCTAACTGGGATATTCAGGAACGAACGGTCAATACTTGAGCGCATACAGCACCCTTTCATTGCGAAACTTTGGTACGCCTTTCAGTCACCCGCAAGGCTGTTTTTGATATTAGAATATGCCCCTGGAGGCGAGCTCTTCAGCCACTTGGCTGCAGAGCGGATGTTCTCGGAGGATGTTGCTGCGTTCTATATTGGAGAGCTGTTGCTGGCTTTGGAACATCTGCATTCTTTGGGAATCATATATCGGTGGGTAGTCGGAATGAAATATTGCCTTTCACTGATTTGTAGTGCCATGCAGAGATTTGAAGCCAGAAAATGTCTTGTTGGACGCGCAAGGGCATGTCATTCTTACTGATTTTGGTCTTTCGAAGTGGGCGGTAAAAACGGAAACAATGTGCGGCACTATCGAGTTTACAGCCCCAGAAGTGCTGGATCCAAAGGTCAGATACGGCTACGGTGTTGACCACTGGAGCCTTGGCGTCATGCTGTATGACATGCTGACTGGGAATCCCCCGGTAAGCTACACTACGGTCGTCCTCTGCCTAATACCTCTTAAGTTCACTGGACAAAATAGGAAGAAAATAATGGACGCGATCCTGACAAAGAAGCCAAATTTCCCTTTTTATCTAACGTCTTTCGCGAAAGACCTCCTGACGAGGCTGCTGCGCAAGGACCCCGAAAAGCGAATTGGATCGGGCCCGACGCGTGGTGCCGAAATCCAGGCCCATTCTTTTTTTCGTAAAATCAACTGGAATAATTTGGCGAAACGCAGAACAACACCACCCATCAAACCCTCCATTGTCGATCCCCTAGATACATCAAATTTCGACGAATGCTTCACCAGCATGCCTGTCTTACTGGACTCGCCTCCTCAAGGCAACCGATTCCTTCCGCTGGATCCCGACGGAGAAATGCCGAGTACTGGGAGCATGAGCAAGAAGAAAAAAAAGAAAAAAGCACAACCTAACCATGTGGTGCAGCCGACTACTGCCAAGGACGCGGGTCCCTCAGTTGCGTCAACCCCCACGTCTCTAACGTCTCCGGCGTTGGGTGCATTGACATTCACGAAGAGCACAACTCTATCGCAGGCAGCTGCGACGTCTAGCGCTGCCAATGGCGCAGGCAGCTTGACGCCCAGCCTCCTCCGCAGGGGCATCGAGGCGCTGAATATGATCACTGGAGTCCCAGCATCACCGTCAGACCGCGTGCCAACACCTGTTTCCGACTTCAGCGGATCCATTGCTTCGGCGTCTGCCACACCAAAGCTGGGAACCAAAACGCTAGAATGTTCTTCGGACAGCAATCATGTCCACCAATGGGATCAGCCATCTCCTCGGACTAAAGTGGACGGGTGCGGGAGTGTTGGAATTCCAATAAGCCCGAAGGCGGACAAGGATGTGTCACATTTTCAAGGATTTACCTATGTGGCATCTGACGACGAATTGCACGACTGGGGATCGCGGCGAAGGGCAGACAGCTTTGAAAGCAGCATTTTGGAGGAAGAGTCGTTGGACTAAACCTTCCTTTGAATGCTACTCATTAGTCGAAGTCCTTATTTTAGTCTAATAAGTAAATATGCAAGTTACATTGACGCTGTTACGGAAGTTGCATTCTTTTCCCAAGGGTCATCGTAGAGGGCAAGGTTTCTGAACTAGTCCAAACGCAGTACGTTTAACATCAATGATGGGGGACTCCCTATTCAACCGGGTCCAACAAAGTTTGAGTTATGGCGCAAGGGACTGGCTCCAGGAGAATCTAATTGCCAGGAGACTGGCAATGATGGGATCTGTTGAAATTCGGGTCCCCAGCCCCAGACGGCGATGATGGTAGTGAAGTGAAGTGGTGGAACACAGTGGAAGGCGGGAAAACTGCTTACACCGATACTCTCTCTCTTTTCTGTCTCTCTCTCTCTCTCTCTCTCTCTCTCTCTCTCTCTCTCTCTCTCTCTCTCTCTCTCTCTCTCTCTCTCTCTCTCTCTCTCTCTCTCTCTCTCTCTCTCTCTCTCTCTCTCTCTCTCTCTCTCTCACTCCCCAAGAAAGAGAGAGAGGGGTGTGTGAGTGTGAGTAATTGTAACCGAGAGAGAAAATCTGAGGAAACCATAAAGTAGCCCAAACGAATGATAATTTACTTGCACTGATAATGAAAATCCTTAAAATTTCCAAAAAAAACAATTGGCCATTGTCCATAAACTGATTCTTCAACTTTTCTGGGAATTCACAGTGAACCAATATTAATTAGTATTAAGATTGATACGGCAAGTCATTGTAGTGCAGTGAGGTGAACATGGAACGCTCAATCATCACAGGGTCCCTGCTTCGATTCCACATGAGGATCAGGGGATAATTTTATTTCCCCCTCCTGCTATTTTGCTGATGCATTGGCAAACTCTTGTTGAGATTGGCAATTGTGGAGGTCTATTGGGCATCGCCGATGGCACCTGGCATCACTGGCATCGGCAACATCTGATGGAAATCATGGGTGCTGATGGCACCCCCTTTTTGCTGATGATGAGTTGTGATTGAAGTTGCTGTCGATGACGTTTGAGACTGCTGCTGCTGAGAGCAATAGGCCTTTCAATTGTTGGTGTTGAAGCAACCTGCATGTCTGGTGACTAATTTGGTGAGTGGTGGTGCTTCATGCTCAAATGGAAATCATGATACTCCCCTTGTTCCGTTATATGTCAGATCCTCTGAATCCTTGACTCTTGACATGATAAAGTCCTGCAAAGAGGCTGCTGAACCCGTTCTGGTGCCCTTCAGCAGGAAAGTCTCCATCACCAGTAAGTTCCAGGTAGCTGCCTTTTCAGGCAGTGCATGATAAGGTGATTGACACTGGACTGCACGGACATCTCTTGACCATTTGGCTCGTTCTGCTCCACTTCATTGGCTTCACTTTGCTTTGCATCATCTCAGTGCGCCTTACGCAACAGAAATCTCTCCAATTGGTCCTGGGATGAGGCTCTTTGAGGCCTGAGTCTCGGAGTATAGTATAAGGCGTTTTGTGCTTTCCTCCAATTGCACCCTGCTTTTTCTCGCCTTCTCGACTTCGACCTGCTTCAGCCACCAGTGCATGACACACGTTCCGACGCATTGCCACGTCCTGAGTTCGTGTTCCTAACGCGTCGGGCTCGACTGGCCCAACTTGCCATCCACCCTGACCTGTGCCTATCAATTGTTGACTCAATTCCATCCTCTCTTGCTAACCTCTTTGCTCCACGACTGTCTCGCCATCGATAAGCCCTCTCACCTCTTCGCGCACATGCCTTACCCCTGCTTTAGTTGCATCAACTTCGCTCTATGCTCTTCTTCGTTTGTTGCAGCCTCCAGCCCCTCTTGGGGGGTGGGGGCCTCATCAGTTGCCATTGTTTTTTCTCGTTGACAAGGTCTCTCGCAGCGGTGGTTGGGTTTTCCTACTGGGTTTCTCCTTACTTTCCACTGTTAGCATTTCTGTTGGTTGCCTCAGTTGCAGATTCCTCACCTCTTCCCTCAGGGGGGGTTGGAGCAAATAAATCCCGTTGAAAAGTTAGGTTTGACTTGAGGAGGAGTTGGAGCGCATGCATCGCACGCACTGGGAGTGACAGATTGATGAGGACGAGGAGGCAGAGAGCGATGGGGAGATGGAGGCCAATGGTGGAGGCGGAATGCGGAGGGAGATGGCAGAGCAGCTGAAACCACGCAGAGAGGGGCAGCGCCCCTCTTCTCACGCTTCAACTGGACGCCCCAATCCGAGGGGTAGGGTCTCCCCCCAACTGCCGTTTCCCACTAAGTTTCGCTACCATTGCAGCAGCCAACACACTGGAACCACTTTTTGCTAACAATTTCCGCAAGGGCATTAAGATGATCATCAACCCCAAAGTTGATACTGAGACCAAGCTCAAGCAGATTTTCAGACCCAGATCCTCTGTTGTTGAGGCGTACTGCGCAGCACCAGACTATGTCCCGCCTGCGTGGTCCCTTGACGGAGCAAAGTATGTTCCAGTTTATGTCAGACCCAATCTTTTGGATGTTGGCCGGGCTGCGCCCTGCCACAGCTTGAGGCTGCTATTTACTGCTGCGAATGGATTCCCCTGAGTCCCTGAGATCTCTGTGATTGGCAAGCATGCGTCACTGATGGAATGCTGGGTTTTGGAATCGGAGAAGGCCAAGTTTGTGGCGGCTTGTAAAAAGGCTGAGGTTGTGGTGGATGACAAGTGTGAACCCTGGAAACCCTTGCGCCTTCAATTGGGGGCCGAGGCTGAAGCTGCTGCTGTGCGTGCATACCTGAGCTGCATTGCTGGAATTCTGATCCATCCAACATTTTGCCCATCCGTGCTGCTGGCAAAGTCTATCTGTGAATTTGTGCCCCACTGGTTTGTGGCTGACCTGAAGGCTAAGCTTCACGACCTGTCATACTTTCCTGCCAAGGGGAAGGAGCTGGAGGCAAAGGCAGAACTTTAGAGACACCCAAGCCCCAGGGGGCTGAAGACACAAGAGCTTCCAGTGGCGCTGACTTGATGTTTGATGATTGATGGACTTAGATTCAGATTTGTGAACTTGAACTGCTCGCTCTCAGGACATGTCAAGAACATCGACCAACCATTTTCAGATTTCCATTCAGATTATATTTTGTTGGCGGACACTGGGATCACTGTGGTGGAGAATAACCTGTTGAGGGGATTGGTGGCTGATTCACGGGGACTGGCGTTGGAGTTTGAGAAACGGCTTGGGCATAAGGGCAAGAAGGGGGTGTCCATTCATAAGGACAAGAGGATGGAGGAGGATCTGGTGGTTCAGACTTTGGAGAAGGACACAAAGGGGGAGTGGGTTATTGCCCAGATGTCACAGATTATCATGGCAGTGGTGTACTTTGCACCCTCGACGGAGCTGGAGGTGCTCCAGTCATTCTCAGCAACAGCAGACAGGATTGCTGGGGCTAACCCCCAGGCACCTTTTCTGATCATTGGCGATTTCAATACTTCACTGCAGGAGTACAGCTGTGCTCATTCGCAGCCCAGGACAAGGGTGGACTGGTGGCGCAACTGGATTGATGGTTCAGGATGGAGCCGGGTAGAGCCGGTTCGGGGCCAGTGGACCACCTTCTCACCTAGAATTGCTGGCCCTGTAGGCAGGGGAGTCACGGACTTGCTCCTTGTGAATTGAGCTGGACTTGGAGCTGTGTATAACTTGGTTGTCCATGACGCACCTGAGGAACACTTGGCCTTCACAGACCACAGGATGCGGATGCTCACCTTTGAGCTTCGAACACACTTGACCATGAAACCACCCTTTGAGAGACTTAATGTGCGCAGGCTGATGCTGAGACAAGTCCAGTATGAGAAGAAACTTGCAGGGACCAGAAAAACCTTGAGACAAGAGATTCACTCAGCATGGAAGACTGTGAATGCTGCTGCTGTAGCCCAGGAGGAGTGGTCTTTTGTGCGCCAACGTGCCTGTGCAGACTGTGTATCTCAGCTTGTGGACACTGGCGTCCAAGTGGCTGGGAAGATGATGAAATCCCACCCAGGACTGGAGGGACTTGGTGTGTGTGGGGATGAAGAGAGAGAGAGAGAGAGAGAGAGCAGTGATGATGGAAAAGGGAGAGGAGTGAGAGGATGGAGAGAGGAGAGAGGAGTGAGTGGGCAGAGATGGAAGAGAGAGCAAATGGAGGAAGAGAGATTGGCTTGTTTTGCACTGGATTCTGTTAAAGCAGCAAGGAGGGGGTTGGATTCCTTTTTTTGATCTCTGTGAGAGGTTGCTGCTTTTATACTCCTGCAGGTTGGAGCCATCAGAAAACAGAGGGAGCAGTGGCCTGCACAGAGCAGGCCACAGAAATGAGATAAAACAGGCTGAGCACCAATCCCCAGCCTGGGCTAAGTACCCATTCAGGGCTGAGTACCACCCAGTGCTGGGCATCACTCAGGGCTGAATACCAGCCAGGGCTGAGTACCAGCCTGGGCTGAGCACCACCCAGGGCTGAGTACTAGACTGGGCTGTGCACCACCCAGGGCTAAGTACCAGCCTGGGCTGAGTACCACCTTGGGCTGAGCACTTTGTCTGGGCTGAGTACCACCAGGATCCAATTTACAGCTTGTTTGAGAAACAGTTGCTTGTAAATTGGTTTGGTTGTTTCCAAATCAGGAAGCTTGTTTGGGGAACGAGCCGCTTTTTTCCTTGTTTTTAGAAATCCAATGATTGGTGCAATCTCTGGTGAGCTCAGTTTTTATCTCACTTTTAGAAATGCAGTGATTGGTGCAATCCCTGATTCCTAAATGCCTGTTGCATTGCTCAGATTGCACAGCACAGCAGGAAAGCTGGAATTCCAGATCAGAGAGCGGAATTCCAGATCAGGAAGCGGAATTCTGATGCAGAGAGCGGAATTACGGAGCATGGGGCAGTGGTACACTGCTTCTGCATGCTTGCTGTGCTGTGTTACATGTGCAGAGTGCGTAGTTTGAGCGTTTTTGTGCATGTTCTAATTGCATTGTTCCTACCGGTAGGATGAACAAAGCTAGAACAACAGCCGCCTTTGCCTATCTCTTTTTATTGAGAACAGATTAGCCCTTCCGAGCGCCCCATTCAAGTATTGAATCTACTGAGCCCTTCAAACACCCCATCCAATGTGATTGGATGGAGTTCTCAAAGGGATCATCAGTAACGGGCGTAGTGTACCCCGTGGGTCGAATCTCAACACACCCCCGCAATAGAAAGAGAGGGGGCAACTGTTTCTCCTGGAGTACATGGCTGTCCAACAATGCCAGCCAAGCAGTGGGACTCGAACCCACCCATGTACCCCCCTACACTTGTGAAAACCTGCATGAACCCACAAGTGTAGCTGGAGAAGCCAGAGAGAGCCTTTAGACTAAGCGTTGTGCTGATTTGAGCGTGGGCACCACGCTTACACCTTGGAGGTTGGCGAGACTGCAAATTCCCATCAGTGATGCAAGCTTTGCATGTTGAGCTGCGGGAAGAGCTTTGGTGAGAAGGTCGGCAATCATCATGTCCGTTGGGCAATGAATGAGTTGAACCTCCTTTTTCTCCAAGTGGTCCCGTATGAAATGCAACCTCACGTCAAAGTGTTTGACCCGACCATGGTGTATTGGATTCATAGCAATAGCTATGGTTGAACGATTGTCTTCAAAAACAGTAGTGGGCTTATTTAAATCCATACCCAGCTCCTGGAAGAGCATTCGTAGCCAGATTGCCTCTTTGATGGCCTCAGTAAGGGAGAAGTATTCCGCCTCAGTTGAGGACAAAGCAACAACTGATTGTTTCTTGCTGTACCATGTAATAGCACCCCCGCAAAGCATGAACACATGCCCTGACCTCGACTTGCGTCCATCCTCTTCAGCATAGCTGGCATCAGCGTAGCCATGTGGTTCATCCCACTCTGGGTAAGAAATACCCGCAGCTTTTTCTACCTCTGGGAGCGTTGCATTGGTGATGCATGTCATCTGGGAGTCTCCCTTTTGGTAGAAAAGTCCATGATCCCAGGTAGCGCGGACATATCGCAGCAATCTGTCAAGCGCAAGGGAATCTGAATGGGTTGGAGTGGACTGGTATTGTGCAAGTGTATTCACAGCATACGCAATGTCAGGGCGCGTCAAGTTTGCAAGGTAAGCAAGTTGCATGAGTGTGCTTCGGAAGTATTCCGACTCTTTTTGTGGAAGTTTTCCAGAGTCCACATCGTGCATCCATGTCGTGGACATGGGAGTTGCTTTGATTTTGACAGGTAAGCCTTCATCGTCACACCAGTAGTTTGCTTCCTCCAAGACATGCTGTGTGTAGTTTTTCTGTCCAATAAAGATTCCATCTTTGATTTTCTCAACTTGGATGCCAACAGCAACTTTTGGGTTGAGGTCCTCGCGGATTTTGAACTTTGATTTGATCAGAGAAAGAATTTTGGCAATTTCTTCTTCAGTGTGACTGAAGATGAGGATGTCATCTACGTATAGAGTGATGATGGTCTTGACCTTTCCATCAGGGTGCCTTTGCACAAAGACACAGTGGTCAGTCTTCAATTGCGTAAATCCAATTTCTACTAGGAAGTCGCGGATTGTTTTGTACCACTGTCGACCAGACTGGTGCAGTCCGTACAGACTCTTCCTGAGTAAACAGACAAGGAGTATCCTGTCTGCACCACTTATCTCAAAGCCTTCTGGTTGTTCCATGAAGTTTTCAATGTCCAGTTTGGCGTTCAAGTATGCGGTTTCGACATCTAGGCCTGCAAGTATGAGGTCAAACAGCAACGAGATAGCAAGGATTGCCCTTATGGAGGAGCTGCGGACGACAGGGGAGAAGGTCTCATTGTAGTCCTGACCAAAGATCTGAGTGTAACCCCGACCAACAAGGCGAGCCTTGAAGCGTTCAAGGTACCCTTCACTGTCAAACTTGTAGGCAAAAACCCATTTGGGCTTGAGTATCTTACGCCCTTTAGGTCGAGCCACTAAGTCCCAGACATGCTTTGATGTGATCGAATTGATCTCTGAGAGTTGAGCTGCCTTCCAATACTTTGCAAAAGGAGAACGCATGGCCTCTTTATGCGAAGCAGGGAGTGGCGGTAAGTCCCGCTGGTGGATCCTTTCTGTTGGATATGCTGTGACTTCCTCTGGCTCAAGCACAGTGTATGCTTTGAGCGTTTGGTAGAGTTCACGAAATTGTCCCCGTGCTATTCGTAGTTTACGAATTCTTGCAGTTAAAGCGCGGAGTGTTTTCCGACTGTAAGTGGAAGGACTTGTGGCAATTGATGGTTTTGTTCGTAGTTTACAAAGGTTTGCCTTCAATGCCAGGTAGTCATCTAAACCTGATGGCTCTCGTGGTATGATTGGGGGATTTGTTGCCTCCCCTGTTGACTCTGGCAAAGCTAGAATGTCAGGGGAAGTTGAGCGCTCCCTAGGAGGGATTTCCTGTTCATCAGGTATTGACTCTGGTTCAGAATCAGAAGCGTCGTATAGCATACCCGGCTGTAGATCTCCCCCCTGTGATTCTGCAGGTGGTACATCGTCTTCTTGTGAGTCAAACAGAGTGTCAGGATGTGCCACATCTGGATCAGTGGACATAGCGGGGGTATGCAACGAGGAGGAAAGATATTGGAAATCCTGAGCTGTGGGTTGGACTGGTCCCCATTCCTTCAAGCGGGAGTCATGAAGGAACTGTCTCCAGTTCCGCACAATGCTAGGAAAAACATTTTCGTGAAAGGAGACATGGAAGTGTTCCGATATTCTCTGGGTTTTCAAGTCGTAGACTACTGGAAGAGTGTTTCCTTTATACCCTAAGAATATGCCTGGCGCCCTTTTGTCAGGCTGTTTAAGCGTTCGCTTTTCCTTTGGGATATGGTGGATAACCAAACAGCCAAAGGTGCGGATGTGATCAACATTTGGCTTTTCACCGTACCAAGCTTCGTAAGGTGTTTTCTTAGTGTAAGAGTGGTAAACCCTGTTCTTGATGTATGCTGCGTAGCGGACTGCATACACAAAGAAAGAGTGGGGCAATCGTGACTCTAAGAGCATGCAGTGTGCCATGTCTTTGAGAGTGTTGACCTGACGTTCTACCAGCCCATTGAATTCCTTGGTGAATGCAGGACTAGGTTCTAAAACAATAGGAGGGTGCCGAGTATTGGCCCAAGTTTTGAATTCTCCATCTTTGAAGATTTCCCCCCTGTCACAGCGCACAGATGTGATATGTTTGCCATGTTGTTGTTCAAACCTTTCGATCGTAGACTGGAATCTTGTGGGCGCGTCGGACAACGAGCTGAGGAACTCAATGTCAAGCCAACGAGTTGATTCTTCCACAACCAGTTGCCAATGTTTTTCACCATGGTGTCCACGTGCGGGCAGTGGGACAGCATCAGTGTGTAAACGACCAAGCAGTGTGGTGTTTGGTCTGGAAGTGGAGTGGATAGGCGAAGCTTTCAATTTCCCAACATCACATGTCACGCAGGGAATGTCATGAATGAGGAAAAATGAATGACCAACTTTATTCAGATTTGACCAAGTACGCTTCAAAGAAGATAAAGACAGGTGACCAAATTTCTTGTGAAGAGCTCGGACTGCTTCAATGTTCTGAGGGTTTGGTAAAGGGTCTGGGTCAGTTTGACTTAAAGTTGGGGTTGCAGTTTGCAAAGGAGCAGTTTGCTGTTGCGACTCACCTGGGGCGTCCCCCGAAGGAGTCGGCGCGTCCCTTCCAAGTTCTGCCCTGTCGAGACCAGTATGTCCCGTCAGAAGAGAAGGGTCCACAACATAAACATTTCCTGTGTCCCTGTGAGCAATGGTAAAGTCTGAACCATGTACCCGAGGGTGCAATAGGGCTGTGTCTGCTGTGAAAGTCACGTTGTGACCTGTCTGCCGCACGATTTGCTGAACTGAGAGTAGAGTGTCTGAGAACTCTGGCACATAGAGCGAGTTCCTCATGATGAGAGCTCTTCCGTTAACGAACAGGGTGAAGTCGCCCACTCCAGTGGCAGTTGTAAAGCCGTCAGCTGTTTTGATCTGCTGGGAGGTGGGCCGCAAGTTTGTGAAGTGCTCTTCGCAAGGCGACATTGTCCTGGAAGCCCCAGAGTCAAGGATGACCTGGTGTGGGTTGCCGCCAGCAAGTCTTGCCATCAGCGCAGTCTCATAGATGCGGCGGTAGGTGACGTTGCGGTAGAGGAAACGTCCAGATTCGTACATCACTTTGTAGCCGACGTTTGAGACAATGTTGTCAGTGATCCAGTCTGGATCCATTCTGCCGTCAAGAAGTGTAACTGTGAGTTCCACTTCAAATTCCTCCTCCACCTCAACGGCCTGGCATGTTCCAATTTCAAACTCCCGTGCCGCAAGTGCCCTTTCTACTGAAAGGAAGTCGTCTAGAGCTGATGTGTCTGCAAGGCGCGCAGCACCCTCAGTACTGAACTCCAACATTTCGACGTCTTCTGCTTCAGTAGGCGGTGGTGGAGTATCCATCCTGTAGCATTTGTGGGGAGGAGAATCCTCAGAGGCTGCGCAAGAGGCTTGGTGGTGTTCTTTAGCAGCCACCTCACGTGCAATCTTGGCAGTCTCAGTAGCTTTCTTGGAATCAGCTGGCGTGGCCTTGGCTTCTTTGGCGTGTGCAGGCTGCTTGCCCTTGGCCTTCTTTGCAGGGCGAGCTGGCTCTGACTTCCCGTGAGGGAACTTGAGGCATTCCTCGCGAGAGTGTGAGACCCAGATTCCATGAAGGTCACAAGTAGGCTTGCCGTTGAGTGCCTCACCGATCTTGCGCTTCTTTGTTGCCACTGAGGTCTTTGCTGAAGCAGCTGTTGAAAGAATTTGCTATGTTGGCTGATTGATGGGTTGGGCTGCTGTGGTGTACACTACTGAAGGTGGTGGTGGTGGGAGGTTGATCTTGGCTTCTGTCAGTCTTGTGTTTGTCTTTATACAAAACTGTTACAAGGACCATCACTTGCAAAATGCTGCAAGTCATCCTTGCAGAGCAGTATCAGGTCAAAGCTCCTGCACACTGCTTACACCAAAAGACCCAAAACTAACACTCCCCCCTAAGCTGTGGGCAGGAGCAAAGGCCAGCACGGAGGAAAACCTTAAGCCATAGTCAACTTAAGGAAACCGTACACCGGAGAAAGAAGAATCACAAACACGTATGACTGGCCATCAGATGGCAGAACAGAAAGAACAGACCACACTAACAAAAATGGATGGGGGCACATATTGAACTTCAGAGGTAAAAGAATATGAGTCAAAGTAGTGAAAAAGAACAAAGAAGAAAACAGCTTCACAGATAAGAAAAGATGAATCAGAGGAAGAGAAGAAACAAAGACCAGTGCGACTCAGATGGTATTCACTGAGAGCTGCTGAGAGAGATTTTGTCATATAGTCTGCAGGCTGTTCTCCCCCTGCAATCCACTCAAGCCGTACTACTTTTTGTTCCACGAGTTCTCGAATATAATGATACTTTACCATGATATGCTTTGACCGATTGGTGTAAAGACCATTTGAACTGAGGTTGATCACACTGCTGTTGTCAGTGTAGATGACAAGAGGAGTGGGAGACGGAAGTTGAAGTGCTGAATAGAGTTGGGACAGTGCCTTAAGTTCTCGTCCCAGTTCAGACACAGCTACATATTCAGCTTCCTGCGGTGACAGCATGACAGTGAAGAGATGTCCAACTAATAGCTGTTCCTCCAAATAGAACATAGTAGCCAGGCTGTGATTTCCCATTATTACCATTGAGATATTCGAGAACCAGAATAAGGATCTTCATGTGTTGCTCGCTAGGATCCTTGCTGAAGGCACCAAGATATGAAACTGCTGGGGCAAGGCCTGGTCGCCTGTGTGTTGCAAGGTAGTTGATGCTGTCATGTATTGCCTGGTACAGTCTCTGATCTGCAGTTGCTTTGTCGATCCTGCGTGGCTGAAGAGAGACGACTGGGAAGGCCAGTTACTGCAGTGTGGTTGTTGATAGTGTTTGCATGGCACTGAATTAACTCCTTGCTACAGACTTTCTTGTGTAAGAAGATTCTGTCATGTTGATGTTCCAGCTGCATATTGAGGATGGTTTTCATTGCTCCCATTTCGCAGAGTATGTAAAAAGATTAGGCAAGGCAATGGCAGAAGAAGTTTTTGCCAGAATCACCAAAAACAAATATTGTTAACTTAGCTTGCGTTGTGGATGATGAGTTAATCTGACAAAGGAGGATGCAGAAATCCCAGAAGTTTGCACTTTCCTGTCAACTGTTTGATTTTGGTGGCTGTTCAACTCCAGCAGTCAGTGCTGTCAGGAACAGGGCAGGACAGGACAAGGCAGAGAAGGAACTTTTGAGAGTCTTCCTTGTCAAGACTCAAAGGAAGTTCCAGAAAGAGCAATTAGTAATACAATGATACCAATGATAACACGACAAGTCAGGAAAGCAAAGAAGGTTCCAGAAGGTTCCACAAGGTTCCATGAAGGAATGTTCTAGAAGGTTCCGGAGGTTTCCAGAGGGTGATTCATAACAAGTGCGGCGGTAATGAACTGCTCGATGCAGATTTGGCATATAAAATATGCTGTTGAGGTATGTGTTGCTGATATCCTCTGTGCCAGTGTCCCAGTTGATTCAGGCAGCCATTTCAGGGAGTTAACAAAGACTATTGATTAGGACAAGAGGTGGGTGAGTATTCTGAATATAAATGCAATGACACTAAGTGGGGCCCTTAGCCATGAGCTGTGCATAGAAGCACTCAATGCTGCTGTCTTCACAAAGTTTGACCTTGTATGCCCATTTGTTCCAGGTTTTGTTGACATTCGTGGGTTGTTCAATAACTTCAAAAGCTGTCTGCACATATACATGGGTCTGGGCAAGGTGTGCTTGTCAAACACAGTTGGCCTGAATGTGTACCCTTTGCAGCGTTGTCAGATTGTGGCAACAGCTGATGTGGTTCTGATGGAATTTCGCCTGAAGGTAAGAAGTTTGTGGTGGATTCTTGTGATGGTTTTAACTTTAAGAAACTTTAGGGAAATTAGTTCAGATTTTCTAAGACACCCTGCACACAAAAGAAAGCACAAGAGAAAACTCTGCACAGGTGAGCCTTCCGCACGATGCTGGTCTGGGCTCCCCCCAGTACCGTATGAGGCAAGGCGACCACTCCCCCATACACAGCTTGCCCTCAACGCTTTCCCCTGCGTCTCGCCTGGGCACATCAGGAGAATAACTGTCTCCTGGTTGGTACTCCTTGCGGAATGGGCTCCCTGCTCAGGACTCCACCTCCTCTGACACAGGTCTGGGCCACACTAGCCTACAAGCTGGGACTTCGGTGTTCGTGGGCCTTCGGTTGATTTTACATTGCCGGTCTGCCACATCAGTCCGGCCTTCCACAGTCATGCCTATAGTGCTCCCAGTAAGGCCCACTGGAGGTGATGTTAATTGCAGTAGCACGGAATCCAACCCGTCGTGCCGTCACCTCCAACACCAGAGCTGTACACCGTTATCCGATTCACTTTCACTGTGGATTACCATGTGGTTGATACTTTTTACCAATTCCAGTTTAACTTCTTCCAATTCTGATCGCTGAAGCTGAATGCTGACTGAATGGAGGAAGTTGTTGTTTTCTGGAGTGACTCTGCTGTGGGGAATGGTTGATGCTTTGTCTGACTTTGTTGAGACTGCAGAAAACTGAAAGCAACTCCAATTCAACTTGTTCAACTGGCAAAATTCAAGTTCAAAGATGGTTCAAGGTGACTGGTGACTGAATGGAGCAAAGTGGTGATGTTGGTGTTGTTTCTGAAGCTGATCTGCAGGAATGAATAGTTGAAGGTTTCCTGAATTTGGCTGAGATTGCTGAGGTTTGAATATTTTGATGATATGGTAATTGTAACTGTGTGTGAGGTGGTTGATTATTGTTTTTGTTGGTCTAGAGTGGAGAATAAAGATAGAGACAAAGTTAGTGGTAGAAAGCATTAGTGAGAGTTAGTATATCCAGATGTTTCCACAGAGTTTGATTGCTTGCTGATGATTTGCCTTTAGTCTCCAAGTGATGTTGTGGAATTTATGCTGGTAGAAGGGTGTTAGTGCAAGCAAAGGGAACAAAGACTTAGCCTGATGTCTTCTACTCTGCCTCGTTAAAGAATCAGCAGAATGTTTTTGTCAAGTCTAACATCTAAGCCAAAACCACAAAGTTTCTGGTCAGATTACAAAAGTTGAGGGCAATCTCTGAAGCTTCCAGATCCTGGTTATGCTGCATGAATGCATGCTGGATGAATGCATGAGGCATTCAAAGAACATAGCTGTTCTGGAGTGACTCTATTAAGAGCAGTTTGAAATCTAGAGTCAGTTAGATTTGGTTCGGCTAAGGAAGAATCTCAGATGAGAATGGAACTTCAGCAATCTTGCAAGGTTGAGCCTGTTTATAGTTTGCTCTGAAAAAGTGTTAGTGTTGAGTGTCCAATAAAGATAAATGTTGATACTCCTCGGAATGAGGCAAAAGTTATTTCAAGGAACATTGTGTTTTGTCACAGAAGTTGGTTAGGATAATTCATCAGAGTGATGCAATTGAGGTGAGGACTCAGGTATGGCTGTCAAATTTCCTGTGATGTGGGACCTGGAGTAGTGTGTAAGTATGTCTGTGTATAAAAGCTGAAGCAGTCAATATGTGTGAGTTGAGGTCCCTAGCCAGGGTGAAGTAAGCCCAGCAATAATAGTGTATTCCATAGTTTGACTCCTGAGTCCAGTTTCATTTGGCTAAAATAGATAGAGTGTTTTCCTAGGCAGCAGCCTGGCACCAAGAAGACCAGCCAAGTTGGTGCCAATCCATGCTGAGACCACTTTGCAACTCTGCGCTGATGATCATCGTTCACTTATTCCAAGCATTCTCCATCTAATTGGCAATACAGTGCCAGTGATCATCTTTCACTTATCCCTAGAATCCTCCCCCCTAAGTGGAAGATGATGTTTGATGTTGTACTGGGCGCTGGCTTGTGCTGATGACAAATACTCTGAGTATTAAGTGGAACAGAAACCCAGTGTCAACAGTTTTTCTCCTCCTCTGCTCAAGCAGATAATATATATGAGAGGTTTTGACCCTGTGCCGGTCACGCTTGCCTAGCAACCACTCAGAATAGACTGTTTACAAAATGGTTAGAGGATTGTTAAACTACTCAACCAGTCCTTGTTCTATCAATGAATGGACTGCAAATTGTCTTTGGCTGAAGTGCTGAAGTTATGTGAGAAAAGATAAAGAGAGGCTTAGCTTGATGTAACAGAGTCCAAAGTTATGAGGAAATTGCACAAGGTTGCCATGGTTGTGAGAGTTGGCACTTGCACAACTATTGGTCATCCCAATCACTAATATGTTTGATGGTGAGAGTTTCAGTGTGGTTGAAAACACTCTGATCTCAAAAGTTGGCCATGTCAATGATAATTGTATCAGGGAATCCAGAAATTGAACTGCCAACTCCATGGGTTGATAGACGAGGAAAACACCATATCATTAATTCCTAATTTGTTATGCCCTGTTGAAAATGAGTAAGTATTATTAAGAGGGCACAGGGACAGTTGTTAGAGGTGCAGGTCTCCGAAAACTAAAATGCCTGTGTTGATGTTCATGGAATGATGAATCATTACTGACAGGAGACTGCATGGCTGAATGCTGAGAGGATAAAGGCAGTTACTTTGATGCATATCAAAAGCGAAGAGCAAAACACTTAGCAGATTGATTATTAGTTGATGGAGCTGGTTGGTTTTTGAGGACCTCTGCTGTTTGTTGTTCAATCAATATGAAGGCAGATAACCAGGATAGTAATAGTTGGTGTGGTGATTTCTGGTGCAGCAGTAGCCGAGTGATTGTTGCTTGATCAGCCAGCTCGATGTGTTGCTTATCATAGTTGTTTTGTCAAACAGGTTTTTGAAGAGTGAGATTAGTTTGGCTAAGCTTGTTATCTGAGGAGCTGGGTTGCTGACAACAAGAAAAACTTTTCCTTTTCCCATATCCAACAGGCTTTGGCCCAGTGAGCCAACAAAGATTCGAACAACTTGTTGGAAAGGGGGAATATGATGGAGAAGTTCTCCAGCTGCTGACTTTGCAAAGCTGTCGACTCGATGGTACGCTTCAGTGTATTGGGTAATGAAGGCATCTGAGGCTTCAGTTGGTTCCATTTTAATGCATTCAAAGTCGTCAATGATCTCCTTTGCAAGTTCGACCAGGTGTGATTTGGGTGAGGGCTCGATAGATGTGGCGAGGAATGATTAGACAGCAATGTGCATTCTGGTTCTGTGCACTAGGAAACCAAGTTACTTTCTCTGGTACACAAGACAGAGGCACCAGTTGGAATCTCTGTCCTTGGAATGGTCCATCTCTGATGAGACAGGTTCCAGAGTCGCAGAGGTCTAGTGGATCAACTGCATTGTTCTGCTCTGCGTTGATGTGATTGGTTGAGTCAGTAGTCATGTTGTTTTCTCAGGACGATTATGTGTGCCAAGTTTGAAGGGATTTCGTTGGATTTTGGGTGTGTTGTGAAGGTGGTGTTGCAGCAGATGAAAAGTCGGTTTGTTAGCTTGGTGTCTGTCAGGTAGGGGGGTGGTCGTTGTCTCCAATTGGGGACAAAAAATCAAAAATTAATGGTGAGGGTTGGAGGTAATCTGGTGACCCTGAACGGAAAAAGTGGGCGCTTATCACAAAGGAGAGTGATTTTGGGATGCCGCTGGTGACAGTCGTGTAGTCCAGAAGCAGGCCTTTCCAATGATAGCTTGGGATCGGCTGGGGGAGGTCTGGAAGGCGAGCAAATTGAGGTTGAAGTTGGAAAAGTGGGCGACGACTTTGGAGGCGGTGGATACGACGTAGGAGCGTCCGATCCGAGATCAGGTGGGTTCGTTGGAAAGAGGAGATCAAGAGCTTTCCGATGATAGTAACGAAATTGCTGTACGATGTCTGTAGCGCCCGTGATCGCTCCACGAAGTTGGCAGATCTGAAAAGCGTACAACCCCTTCTACTGATTGGATTTTGTTGAAACCAAGGGGGAAGTGATTGGGATGGGTAACAGTTTTGTATGAAAGAATTTGCTATGTTGGCTGATTGATGGGTTGGGCTGCTGTGGTGTACACTACTGAAGGTGGTGGTGGTGGGAGGTTGATCTTGGCTTCTGTCAGTCTTGTGTTTGTCTTTATACAAAACTGTTACAAGGACCATCACTTGCAAAATGCTGCAAGTCATCCTTGCAGAGCAGTATCAGGTCAAAGCTCCTGCACACTGCTTACACCAAAAGACCCAAAACTAACAGCTGTTTCCATCTCAGAAGTGCCATGGTGAGTAGAGTGTCTGCTGTTCTTCTCTTTGCTTTGCTGGTACAGCGTGTGGCAGTTTGTCAACTCCTTGACGAGATCGCTGGTGTTGGCGTAGCCTGACAGCCCCTTGAGAAGATTTTGACGAACGCCAGAGAAGATTTCATGTCCAGGCAGCGTTTCCCTTGCTTTGTGGATGATGGCAGAACGCAGGATGTTTGTCACACCCCTGCAAGTGGTGGCAGTACATTTGAAATGCTTCGGCCAATCCGTGACCAGTGTGGTCAGAGTGGTGTACCACTCCTGGACTGCCGGACCAGAGTCTCTGGGTTTTGCCAAACGACTGTAAGTCGCAAGCCACTTGTCCTGCTGTGAACCAGTGTGGTCCTGCAGGGCGTACTTGTCATTGAGCCACTTGTACCGATCAGCGCAGTTGGTGATGTTTGCTGCATTCATGGAGCGCACATCCTCGATGCGCGAGCAGGAGTCGAGGGTAGCAACTGCCTTGTCGTGTTGGGCCTCAAGCTCCCTGTAGGTCTTGTGTTCTTGGCGTATACCAGTGTGGTACTTGTCAAGGGCAGCGTGGTGCAGACGGTACATCTCACTGTACGCAGCCTTGGCCTCCGCCGTTGCAGAGGATTCAGGGGGAGAACCAATACTGGGAGGAGCAGCGCCGATGCCGACCTTGGTGCAGTGCTCGTTGAACGTACCGAAGTAATCAGGCTTGAGGAAGCTGGCAACAAGATTGTATGCCATGACCGGCTTGATGACTTCTTCCACATGCAGTTCCCAAGCCTGGTAGCCGTAAGAAGAGAAGCGGACAGCCTTGGGGGTTGAAGAAGACATGCTAGGTAGCGGCTTGGTGGACCAGTGGACTTGTTTAGAGCGGTAGCCCTTTTCTTGTAGAGAGCCAAGAGCCCTTTGTTGCCTTAAAGTAGCTGGTGAGCCGGTGCTCACAGACAGGTTGGTCTTGTTTAGAGACAGAAACCCTTTTCTTGTAAGAGCAGCAGGGCCCTGTTCGAGCGTACAAGTGTGGCCAACGGCTTGTATCTAGCTTTGTGATGAAATCCCACCCAGGACTGGAGGGACTTGGTGTGTGTGGGGATGAAGAGAGAGAGAGAGAGAGAGCAGTGATGATGGAAAAGGGAGAGGAGTGAGAGGATGGAGAGAGGAGAGAGGAGTGAGTGGGCAGAGATGGAAGAGAGAGCAAATGGAGGAAGAGAGATTGGCTTGTTTTGCACTGGATTCTGTCAAAGCAGCAGGGAGGGGGTTGGATTCCTTGTTTGATCTCTGTGAGAGGTTGCTGCTTTTATACTCCTGCAGGTTGGAGCCATCAGAAAACAGAGGGAGCAGTGGCCTGCACAGAGCAGGCCACAGAAATGAGATAAAACAGGCTGAGCACCAATCCCCAGCCTGGGCTAAGTACCCATTCAGGGCTGAGTACCACCCAGTGCTGGGCATCACTCAGGGCTGAATACCAGCCAGGGCTGAGTACCAGCCTGGGCTGAGCACCACCCAGGGCTGAGTACTAGACTGGGCTGTGCACCACCCAGGGCTAAGTACCAGCCTGGGCTGAGTACCACCTTGGGCTGAGCACTTTGTCTGGGCTGAGTACCACCAGGATCCAATTTACAGCTTGTTTGAGAAACAGTTGCTTGTAAATTGGTTTGGTTGTTTCCAAATCAGGAAGCTTGTTTGGGGAACGAGCCGCTTTTTTTCCTTGTTTTTAGAAATCCAATGATTGGTGCAATCTCTGGTGAGCTCAGTTTTTATCTCACTTTTAGAAATGCAGTGATTGGTGCAATCCCTGATTCCTAAATGCCTGTTGCATTGCTCAGATTGCACAGCACAGCAGGAAAGCTGGAATTCCAGATCAGGAAGCGGAATTCCGGTGCAGAGAGAGGAATTCCAGATCAGGAAGCGGAATTCCGATGCAGAGAGCGGAATTCCGATGCAGAGAGCGGAATTCCGGAGCATTGGGCAGTGGTACACTGCTTCTGCATGCTTGCTGTGCTGTGTTACATGTGCAGAGTGCGTAGTTTGAGCGTTTTTGTGCATGTTCTAATTGCATTGTTCCTACCGGTAGGATGAACAAAGCTAGAACAACAGCCGCCTTTGCCTATCTCTTTTTATTGAGAACAGATTAGCCCTTCCGAGCGCCCCATTCAAGTATTGAATCTACTGAGCCCTTCAAACACCCCATCCAATGTGATTGGATGGAGTTCTCCAAGGGATCATCAGTAACGGGCGTAGTGTACCCCGTGGGTCGAATCTCAACAGAAGACCAAGTTTAGGGGCGGTGCAGGCGGCCCTGATGTTGAGGAGAAGCATTTGGAGGAGCTGAAGCGCTGGTGGGACCTGTCCCACATGGAGGCTGAAACCCACCTGATGATGATACTGTTGGGCAGAAGGACGCCTGGGCAAAGTTCAGGCAGTGGAACCAGTTGACAAAGGTGGCCATCAAACGCTACAGGGAGAGAGTGTACTCTGATGTGTAAGACTAGGCTGTCAAGATTGCTGCTGAAGCCAAGAGAATCAAGTGTCAGAAATCTAGAGTGGAGCGCACCCAGTGTGCCCTTGACCCTCAGAAACTCCCAGACTATGCTGATCATTTTGGGGAACCATTGGCCATGAGCCCACTGGTACTGATGCCGTCAATCTGAATGTCGTAGCTGCCTCAAGTTCGGCCTGGCCCATGCTGCCTCTGCAGCTATCTGAAGTTGCCTGGATCAAGAAGAATGCTGTGGAAGAGGCCTGCAAGATTGCACCTCAGGGCAAAGCCCCAGGGAAGGATGCCTTGTTTGGCGAACTGGTGTGCATTGCTCCACATGTGGTGGCTCCTGTGTTGCAGAGATTCTTCCAGTTGCTTGCAGCCCTCCAGGTGGTTCCCACACTCTCGGGAATCGCAAACGTTGGCCTTGTGTACTAGAACAAGGGGGTGAACACGGATCTGGCAAACTACAGGCCAATCTCTCTGTGCTCAAGGCTGAGGCTGGTGCATGAGCGGGTGTGTTGGCCCTGCAGGTGGAAAGAGTGGTTGAAGGAATGATCCACCCCTCACAGGGTGGGTTCAGGTGCCACAGGTCCACCATGGACCAGGCATTCACTCTGCATGAGCTTCAGCAACAGTACTCTGATCTGACTGTGGTGTACTTGGACATCAAGGCTGCGTATGATTGCACAAACAGGAATTATGTGTGGGTGTTGAGATTCGACCCACGGGGTACACTACGCCCGTTACTGATGGTCCCTTTGAGAACTCCATCCAATCACATTGGATGGGGTGTTTGAAGGGCTCAGTAGATTCAATACTTGAATGGGGCGCTCGGAAGGGCTAATCTGTTCTCAATAAAAAGAGATGGGCTTTGTTCATCCTACCGGTAGGAACAACGCAATTAGAACATGCACAAAAACGCTCAAACTACGCACTCTGCACATGTAACACAGCACAGCAAGCATGCAGAAGCAGTGTACCACTGCCCCATGCTCCGGAATTCTGCTCTCTGCACCAGAATTCCGCCTCTGCATCGGAATTCCGCTTCCTGATCTGGAATTCCGCTCTCTGCATCGGAATTCCGCTCCCTGATCCGGAATTCCAGCTTCCCTGCTGTGCTGTGCAATCTGAGCAATGCAACAGGCATTTAGGAATCAGGGATTGCACCAATCACTGCATTTCTAAAAGTGAGATAAAAACTGAGATCACCAGAGATTGCACCAATCATTGGATTTCTAAAAACAAGGAAAAAAGCGGCTTGTTTCCCAAACAAGCTTCCTGATTTGGAAACAACCAAACCAATTTACAAGCAACTGTTTCTCAAACAAGCTGTAAATTGGTTCCTGGTGGTACTCATCCCAGACAAAGTACTCAGCCCAAGGTGGTACTCAGCCCTGGCTGGTACTTAGCCCTGGGTGGTGCACAGCCCAGGCTGGTACTCAGCCCTGGGTGATGCCCAGCCCTGGGTGGTACTCAGCCCTGAATGGGTACTTAGCCCAGGATGGGGGTTGGTGCTCAGCCTGTTTTATCTCATTTCTGTGGCCTGCTCTGTGCAGCCCACTGCTCCCTCTGTTTTCTGATGGCTCCAACCTGCAGGAGTATAAAAGCAGCAACCTCTCACAGAGATCAAACAAGGAATCCAACCCCCTCCCTGCTGCTTTGAAAGAATCCAGTGCAAAACAAGCCAATCTCTCTTCCTCCATTTGCTCCCTCTTCCATCTCTGCCCACTCACTCCTCTCTCCTCTCTCCATCCTCTCACTCCTCTCCCTTTTCCATCATCACTGCTCTCTCTCTCTCTCTCTCTTCATCCCCACACACACCAAGTCCCTCCAGTCCTGGGTGGGATTTCATCACAAAGCTAGATACAAGCCGTCGGCCACACTTGTACGCTCGAACAGGGCCCTGCTGCTCTTACAAGAAAAGGGTTTCTGACTCTAAACAAGACCAACCTGTCTGTGAGCACCGGTTCACCAGCTGCTTTAAGGCAACAAAGGGCTCTTGGCTCTCTACAAGAAAAGGGCTACCGCTCTAAACAAGTCCACTGGTCCACCAAGACGCTACCTAACATGTCTTCTTCAACCCCCAAGGCTGTCCGCTTCTCTTCTTACAGCTACCAGGCTTGGGAACTGCATGTGGAAGAAGTCATCAAGCTGGTCATGGCATACAATCTTGTTGCCAGCTTCCTCAAGTCTGATTACTTTGGTACGTTCAGCGAGCACTGCATCAAGGTCGGCATCGGCGCTGCTCCTCCCAGCATTGGTTCTCCCCCTGAATCCTCTGCAACAGCTGCGTACAGTGAGATGTACCGTCTGCACCACGCTGCCCTTGACAAGTACCACACTGGTATACGCCAAGAACACAAGACCTGCAGGGAGCTTGAGGCCCAACACGACAAGGCAGTTGCTACCCTCGACTCCTGCTCGCGCATTGAGGATGTGCTCTCCATGAATGCGGCAAACATCACCAACTGCGCTGACCAGTACAAGTGGCTCAATGACAAGTACGCCCTGCAGGACCAAACTGGTTCACAGCAGGACAAGTGGCTTGCAACTTACAGTCGTTTGGCAAAACCCAGAGACTCTGGTCCGGCAGTCCAGGAGTGGTACACCACTCTGACCACACTGGTCATGGATTGGCCGAAGCATTTCAAATGTACTGCCACCACTTGCAGGGGTGTGACAAACATCCTGCGTTCTGCCATCATCCACAAAGGAAGGGAAACGCTGCCTGCACATGAAATCTTCTTCTCAAGGGGCTGTCAGGCTACGCCAACACCAGCGATCTCATCAAAGAGTTGACAAACTGCCACACGCTGTACCAGCAAAGCAAAGAGAAGAACACCAGACACTCTGCTCACCATGGCACTTCTGAGATGGAAACAGCTGCTTCAGCAAAGACCTCAGTGGCAACCAAGAAGCGCAAGATCGGTGAGGCACTCAATGGCAAGCCTACTTGTGACCTTCATGGAATGTGGGTCTCGCACCCTCACGAGGAATGCCTCAAGTTCCCTCACAGGAAGTCAGAGCCAGCTCGCCCTGCAAAGAAGGCCAAGGGCAAGCAGCCTGCACTCGCCAAAGAAACCAAGGCCCACCAGCTGATTCCAAGAAAGCTACTGAGACTGCCAAGATTGCACGTGAGGTGGCAGCTAAAGAACACCACCAAGCCTCTTGCGCAGCCTCTGAGACTCTCCTCCCCACAAATGCTACAGGATGGATACTCCACCACCACCTCCTGAAGCAGAAGACGTCGAAATGTTGGAGTTCAGTACTGAGGGTGCTGTGCGCCTTGCAGACACTTCAGCTCTAGACGACTTCCTTTCAGTAGAAAGGGCACTTGCGGCACAGGAGTTTGAAATTGGAACATGCCAGGCCATTGAGGTGGAGGAGGAATTTGAAGTGGAACTCACAGTTACACTTCTTGACAGCAGAATGGATCCAGACTGGATCACTGACAACAGTGTCTCAAATGTGGGCTACAAAGTGATGTACGAATCTGGACGTTTCCTCTACCGCAACGTCACCTACCGCCGCATCTACGAGACTGTGCTGATGGCAAGACTTGCTGGCAGCAACCCACACCAGGTCATCCTTGACTCTGGGGCTTCCAGGACAATGTCGCCTTGTGAAGAGCACTTCACAAACTTGCGGCCCACCTCCCAGCAGATCAAAACAGCTGACGGCTTTACAACTGCCACTGGAGTGGGCGACTTTACCCTGTTCGTTAACGGAAGAGCTCTCATCATGAGGAACTCGCTCTATAAGCCAGAGTTCTCCGACCGTCTACTCTCGGTTCAGCAAATTGTGCGGCAGACAGGTCACAACGTGACTTTCACAGCAGACACAGCCCTATTGCACCCTCGGGTACATGGTTCAGACTTTACCATTGCTCACAGGGACACAGGGAATGTTTATGTTGTGGACCCTTCTCTTCTGATGGGACATACTGGTCTCGACAGGGCAGAACTTGGAAGGGACGCACCGACTCCTTCGGGGGACGCCCCAGGTGAGTCGCAACAGTAAACTGCTCCTTTGCAAACTGCAACCCCAACTTTAAGTCAAACTGACCCAGACCCTTTACCAAACCCTCAGAACATTGAAGCAGTCCGAGCTCTTCACAAGAAATTTGGTCACCTGTCTTTATCTTCTTTGAAGCGTACTTGGTCAAATCTGAATAAAGTTGGTCATTCATTTTTCCTCATTCATGACATTCCCTGCGTGACATGTGATGTTGGGAAATTGAAAGCTTCGCCTATCCACTCCACTTCCAGACCAAACACCACACTGCTTGGTCGTTTACACACTGATGCTGTCCCACTGCCCGCACGTGGACACCATGGTGAAAAACATTGGCAACTGGTTGTGGAAGAATCAACTCGTTGGCTTGACATTGAGTTCCTCAGCTCGTTGTCCGACGCGCCCACAAGATTCCAGTCTACGATCGAAAGGTTTGAACAACAACATGGCAAACATATCACATCTGTGCGCTGTGACAGGGGGGAAATCTTCAAAGATGGAGAATTCAAAACTTGGGCCAATACTCGGCACCCTCTTATTGTTTTAGAACCTAGTCCTGCATTCACCAAGGAATTCAATGGGCTGGTAGAACTTCAGGTCAACACTCTCAAAGACATGGCACACTGCATGCTCTTAGAGTCACGATTGCCCCACTCTTTCTTTGTGTATGCAGTCCGCTACGCAGCATACATCAAGAACAGGGTTTACCACTCTTACACTAAGAAAGCACCTTACGAAGCTTGGTCGGTGAAAAGCCAAATGTTGATCACATCCACACCTTTGGCTGTTTGGTTATCCACCATATCCCAAAGGAAAAGCGAACGCTTAAACAGCCTGACAAAAGGGCGCCAGGCATATTCTTAGGGTATAAAGGAAACACTCTTCCAGTTGTCTACGACTTGAAAACCCAGAGAATATCGGAACACTTCCATGTCTCCTTTCACGAAAATGTTTTTCCTGGCATTGTGCGGAACTGGAGACAGTTCCTTCATGACTCCCGCTTGAAGGAATGGGGACCAGTCCAACCCACAGCTCAGGATTTCCAATATCTTTCCTCCTCGTTGCATACCCCCGCTAAGTCCACTGATCCAGATGTGGCACATCCTGACGCTCTGTTTGACTCACAAGAAGACAATGTACCACCTGCAGAATCACAGGGGGGAGATCTACAGCCGGGTATGCTATACGACGCTTCTGATTCTGAACCAGAGTCAATACCTGATGAACAGGAAATCCCTCCTAGGGAGCGCTCAACTTTCCCTGACATTCTAGCTTTGCCAGAGTCAACAGGGGAGGCAACAAATCCCCCAATCATACCACGAGAGCCATCAGGTTTAGATGACTACCTGGTATTGAAGGCAAACCTTCGTAAACTACGAACAAAACCATCAATTGCCACAAGTCCTTCCACTTACAGTGCAAAAATTCGTAAACTACGAATAGCACGGGGACATTTCGTGAACTCTACCAAACGCTCAAAGCGTACACTGTGCTTGAGCCAGAGGAAGTCACAGCATATCCAACAGAAAGGATCCACCAGCGGGACTTACCGCCACTCCCTGCTTCGCATAAAGAGGCCATGCGTTCTCCTTTTGCAAAGTATTGGAAGGCAGCTCAACTCTCAGAGATCAATTCGATCACGTCAAAGCACGTCTGGGACCTAGTGGCTCGACCTAAAGGGCGTAAGATACTCAAGCCCAAATGGGTTTTTGCCTACAAGTTTGACAGTGAAGGGTACCTTGAACGCTTCAAGGCCTGCCTTGTTGGTCGGGGTTACACTCAGATCTTTGGTCAGGACTAAAATGAGACCTTCTCCCCTGTCGTCCGCAGCTCCTCCATAAGGGCAATCCTTGCTATCTCGTTGCTGTTTGACCTCATACTTGCAGGCCTTGATGTCGAAACCGCATACTTGAACGCCAAACTGGACATTGAAAACTTCATGGAACAACCAGAAGGCTTTGAGATACGTGGTGCAGACGGGATACTTCTTGTCTGTTTACTCAGGAAGAGTCTGTACAGACTGCACCAGTCTGGTCGACAGTGGTACAAAACAGTCCGCGACTTCCTCGTAGAAATTGGATTTACGCAATTGAAGACTGACCACTGTGTCTTTGTGCAAAGGCACCCTGATGGAAAGGTCAAGACCATCATCACTCTATATGTAGATAACATCCTCATCTTCAGTCATACTGAAGAAGAAATTGCCAAAATTCTTTCTCTGATCAAATCAAAGTTCAAAATCCGCGAGGACCTCAACCCAAAAGTTGCTGTTGGCATCCAAGTTGAGAAAATCAAAGATGGAATCTTTATTGGACAGAAAAACTACACACAGCATATCCTGGAGGAAGCAAACTACTGGTGTGACAATGAAGGCTTACCTGTCAAAATCAAAGCAACTCCCATGTCCACGACATGGATACACTGGACATTCAGATCAAGTGCAAGAAATTTTTCCAGCTTTTCAAGTGGACTATATGTTGTTTTCAGATATTGGAATGTGGAGTTCTGACAGTATGAGTGCAGTTCGGGGTGTCGTTGCTGAGGCAAGGGGGGGTGCCACCTCCTGATCAACCTGGGCGGAATGTTGGTACAAGGGCAAAGAAGGGAGTCGCTGTTGTGGTGAGCGGGGATCTGGACAGTGCTACCCACCTGGCGGTGCAGACCCTGCACAGGTTCCCCAAGGGAGAATGGATCATTGTGAAGATGTCGGAGCTGATTGTTGGATTGACATACTTTGCGCCGAGCGCACCTCTGGAGTCATTGCAGGAATTTAAAGATCAAGTTAGTCAAGTTAGCACTCTTATGCCTGCAGCACCCTTTCTGATCATTGGAGACTTCGACATTTGGATGTGTGAATATGGATGCCGCACTTCTGCTCCTTTTGAACGTGTTTGCTGGCTGCAGGACTGGCTGCGACCTCCTTCCCAGTGGAGGAGGGTTGCGCCAGTTTGTGGCCAGTGGACCACAATGACAGAGGGATGGGCTGGTGGACCTGGTGGACGGGGGGTCACTGATCTTCTGTTTGTCAACCAGCGTGCTCTCCCCTTTGTGCAGAACCTGGTTGTCCATGATGACCCCTCAGAGTATGTTGGCTTCTCAGATCACAGGCTGTTGACTTTCACCTTCAATGGGGATCTGACCACCAAGCCCCCGTTTGAGCGCCTGAATGTTTGGAGACTCATGATGAGACAGACCAAGTATGCTAGCTGCCTTGAGAAGACCAGGAAACCCATCAGAGCCCAGATCCATTCAGTTTGGAAAGAAGTTGAAGCTGCCGCTGAGGCTGGAGAGCTCTGGACTTTTGAGAGGCGCTTGGCCTGTGTGGATGCTGTTTCAGACCTTCGTGCAGTGGCTCATGGACAATGCTGTCAAGGTGGCTGGGAAAGTTCGCTTCTGGGGCGGATCTGGAAGACCAGAGGTCTGGGAGAAGCATCTGGAGGAGCTAAAGCGCAGTCGCATGGAGGCGCGAAGGGCTGCTGAGGCTCACTCAGATGATGATCCTGTGGGGCAGAAGACGGCCTGGACTCAGTTTTGTCAGTGGAATAAGATTGTGAAGATTGCCATCAAGCGGTACAGGAAGTGTGTATATTCGGCTGTTCAGGACTCTCCTGGCGTGACTTTGCTGGTGAGGCCAAGTGCATCAAGTGTCAGAAGGCGTGTTCAGATAGGAGCCAGTGTGCACTTGACCCTCAGAAGATGGGCCACTACCTAGACCATTTCCGCACAACCATAGGGCATGATCCAACTGGAACTGATGTCCCTGACGCCGTGGCTCTTGAAGAATCAGCAGTTACTGTGAACAAAGTCCCTCTGAAGCAGTCTGAAGTCTCCTGGATTAAGAAGGTTCATGTTGAAGAAGCATGCAAGAGTGCCCCCAGGGGCAAAGCCCCTGGTGGGGAGTTGGTCTCAATTGCCCCGCACTTGGTTGCTGCAGTCCTGCACAGATTCTTTCAGCTTGTGGCCTCTCTTCATGTGGTTCCTTCTCTGTGGTCAGTGGCCAATGTGGCCTTGGTCTACTGAAAGAATTTGCTATGTTGGCTGATTGATGGATTGGGCTGCTGTGGTGTACACTACTGAAGGTGGTGGTGGTGGGATGTTGATCTTGGCTTCTGTCAGTCTTGTGTTTGTCTTTGTACAAAACTGTTACAAGGACCATCACTTGCAAAATGCTGCAAGTCATCCTTGCAGAGCAGTATCAGGTCAAAGCTCCTGCACACTGCTTACACCAAAAGACCCAAAACTAACACTCCCCCCTAAGCTGTGGGCAGGAGCAAAGCCCGGCACGGAGGAAAACCTTAAGCCATAGTCAACTTAAGGAAACCGTACACCAGAGAAAGAAGAATCACAAAAAGGTATGACTGGCCATCGGATGGCAGAACAGAAAGGACAGACCACACTAACAAAAATGGATGGGGGCACATATTGAACTTCAGAGGTAAAAGAAAATGAGTCAAAGTAATGAAAAAGAACAAAGAAGAAAACAGCTTCACAGATAAGAAAAAATGAATCAGAGGAAAGAGAAGAAACAAAGACCAGTGCGACTCAAATGGTATTCACTGAGAGCAGCTGAGAGAGATTTTGTCATATAGTCTGCAGGCTGTTCTCCTCCAGCAATCCATTCAAGCCATACTACCTTTTGTTCCACGAGTTCTTGAATACAATGATACTTTACCATGATATACTTTGACCTATTGGTGTAAAGATCATTTGAGCTGAGGTTGATCACACCACTGTTGTCAGTGTAGATGACAAGAGGATTTGGAGGCAGAAGTTGAAGTGCTGAGTTGGGATAGTGCCTTAAGTTCTCGTCCCAGTTCAGGCAACATATTCAGCTTCCTGCGGTGACAGCATGACAGTGCTGCTCCAAACAGACGTCCAACTAATAGCCGTTCCTCCAAATAAACCTTGGTAGCCAAGCTGTGATTTCCCATCAGAGTGGACACCATGGGCAGCGTCAGAGTAACCAGCTATATCGTTGAGATATTTGAGAACCCGAACAAGGATCTTCTTGTGTTGCTTGCTGGGATCCTTGCTGAAGGCACCAAGGTATGAAACCGCTGGGGCAAGGTCTGGTTGTGTGTGTGTTGCAAGGTAGTTGATGCCGCCAAGGATTGCCTAGTGCAGTCTCTGATCTGCAGCTGCTTCATCAATCCTATGTGGTTGAAGATTGAGACTACTGGGAAGGGCAGTTACTGGTGCAGTTGTTGATAATGTTGGTGTGGCACTGAAGTAACTCCTTGATATAGGCTTTCTAGTGTAAGAAGATTCCGTTATGGTGATGTTCCAGCTGCATATCGAGGATGGTTTTTGATTGCTCCCATTTTGCAGAGTTTGTAACAAAATTAGGCAAGGCAATGGCAGATGAAGTTTTTGCCAGAATCACCAAAAAACAAATTTTGTTAACTTAGCTTGCAGTGTGGATGATGCGTCAGTCAATTCAACAAAGAAGGATGCAGTGGTCCCAGAAGATCACACTTTCCTGACAACTGTTTGATTTAGGTGGCTGTTCAACTCCAGCAGTCAGTGCGGTGGTAATGAACTGCTTGACGCAGATTTGGCACATAAAATATGCTGTTGATGTATGTGTTCCTGATATCCACTGTGCCAGTGTCCCAGTTGATTCAGGCAGCCATTTTAGTAACTGGCAAAGACAATTGATTTGGACAATAGGTGAGTGAGTATTCTGAATATCAGTGCAATGATACTAAATGAGGCCCTTAGCCATGAGCTGTGCATAGATCCACTCAATGCTGCTGTCTTCACAAAGTTTGACCTTGTAGACCCATTTGTTCCAGATTAAGTTGATATTGGTGGGTTGTTCAATAACTTCAAAGGCTGTCTGCACATATACAAGGGTCTGGGCAAGGTGTGCTTGTCAAACACAGTTGGCCTGAATGTGACACTTTGCAGAGTTGTCAGATGGTGGCAACAGCTGATGAGGTTCTGATGGAATTTCGCCTGAAGGTAAGAAGTTTGTGGTGGATTCCAAATTTTAAAGTGTTATGTTTGTTTTGTGGTTGTAGAGAAATAGAATCTACTTGTGATGGTTTTAACTTTAAGAAACTTTAGGGAAAATTAGTTCAGATTTTCAACTAAGACACCCTGCACACAAAAGAAAGCATGAGAGAAAACTCTGCACAGGTGAGCCTTCTGCACGATGCTGGTCTGGGCTCCCCCCAGTACCCTATGAGGCGAGGCAACCACTCCCCCATACACAGCTTGCCCTCAACGCTTTCCCCGTGTCTTGCCCAGGCACATCAGGAGAATAACTGTCTCCTGGTTGGTACTCCTTGCGGAATGGGCTCCCTGCTCAGGACTCCACCTCGTCTGACACAGGTCCAGGCCACACAAGCCTACAAGCTGGGACTTCGGTGTTCGTGGGCCTTCAGTTGATTTACATTGCCAGTCTGCCACCCCAGTCCAGCCTTCCTCAGTCATGCCTATAGTGCTCCCAGTAAGGCCCACTGGAGGTGACATTAATTGCAGTGGCACGGAATCCAACCCGTCGTGCCATCACCTCCGACACCAGAGCTGTACACCGTTATCCGATTCACTTTTTTTGCTGTGGATTACCATGTGGTTGATACTTTTTACCAATTCCAATTTAACAATTCCAGTTTAACTTCTTCCAATTCTGATTGCTGAAGTTGAATGCTGACCGAATGAAGGAAGTTGTTTTTGTGGAGTGATTCTTCTGTGGGGAGTGGTTGATGCCTTGTCTGACTTTGTTGAGCCTGCAGAAAACTGAAAGCAATTCCAATTCAACTTGTTCAACTGCCAAAATTCAGGTAAGTGGTGATGTTGATGTTTTTTCTTGAAGCTGATCTGCAGTGATTAATAGTTAAAGGTTTTCCTGAATTTTGCTGAGACTGCTGAAGTTTGAATAGTTTGATGATATGGTAATTGCAACTGTGTGTGTCTAGAGTGGAGAATAAAGATAGAGACAAAGTTAGTGGTAGAAAGCATTAGTGAGAGTTAGTATATCCAGATGTTTCCACAGAGTTTGATTGCTTGATGATGATTTGCCTTTAGTCTCCAAGTGATGTTGTGGAATTTATGGTCTTCTACTCTGCCTCGTTAAAGAATCAGCAGAATGTTTTTGTCAAGTCTATAACATCCAAGCCAAAACCACAAAGTTTCTGGTCAGATTACAAAAGTTGAGGGCAATCTCTGAAGCTTCTAGATCCTGGTTATGCTGCATGAATGAATGAGGCATTCAAAGAACATAGCTGTTCTGTTAAGAGCAGTTTGAAATCTAGAGTCAGTTAGATTTGGTTCGGCTAAGGAAGAATCTTAGATGAGAATGGAACTTCAGTAATCTTGCAAGGTTGAACTTGTTTATAGTTTGCTCTGAAAAAATGTTTGTGTTGAGTGTCCAATAAAGATAAACGTTGAAACTCCTCGGAATGAGCCAAAAGTTATTTCAAGGAAGATTGTGTTTTGTCACAGAAGTTGGTTAGGATAATTCATCAGGGTGATGCAATCAAGGTGAGGATTCAGGTATAGCTGTGGAATTTCCTGTGATGTGGGACCTGGTGTAGTGTGTTAGTATGTCTGTGTATAAAAGCTGAAGCAGTCAATCTGTGTGAGTTGAGGTCCCTAGCCAGGATCAAGTAAGCCCAGCAATAATAGGGTATTCCATAGTTTGAATACTGAGTCCAGATTCATTTGGCTAAAATGGATAGAGCGTTTTCCCAAGCCAGCAGCCTGGCACCAAGAAGACCATGCCAAGTTGGTGCCAATCCATACTGAGACCACTTTGCAACTCTGTGCTGATAATCATCGTTCACTTATTCCAAGCATCCTCCATCTAATTGGCAATACAGTGCAGGTGATCATCTTTCACTTTTCCCTAGAATCCTCCCCCCTAAGTGGAAGATGATGTTTGATGTCGTACTGGCAAAATGGTTAGAGGATAGTTAAACTACTCAACCAGTCCTTGTTCTATCAATGAATGGACCGCAAATTGTCTTTGGCGGAAGTTATGTGAGAAAAGATAAAGAGAGGCTTAGCCTGATGTAACAGAGTCCAAGGCCAAGAGGAATAATTGCACAAGGTTGCCATGGTTGTGAGGGTTGGCACTTGCATAACTATTGGTCATCCCAATCACTAATATGTTTGATGGTGAGAGTTTCAGTGTGGTTGAAAACACTCTGATCTCAAAAGGTGGCCATGTCAATGATAATTGTATCAGGGAATCCAGAAATTGAACCGCCGACTCCATGGGTTGATAGAGGAGGAAAACACCATATCATTAATTCCTAATTTGTTATGCCCTGTTGAAAATGAGTAAGTATTATTAGAAGGGCACAGGGGCAGTTGTTAGTGGTGCAGGTCTCCAAAAACTGAAATGCCTGTGTTGATGTTCATGGAATGATGAATCATTACTGACAGGAGACTGCATGGCTGTATGTTGAAAGGATAAAGGCAATTACATTGATGCATATCAAAAGCGAAGAGCAAAACACTTAGCAGATTGACTATTAGTTGATGGAGCTAGTTGGTTTTTGAGGACCTCTGCTGTTTGTTGTTCAATCAATATAAGAGGCAGATAACCAGGATAGTAACAGTTGGTGTGGTGATTTCTGGTGCAGTAGTAGCTGAGTGATTGTTGCTTGATCGGCCAGCTCGATGTGTTGCTTATCATAGTTGTTTTGTCAAGCAGGTTTTTGAAGAGTGAGATTAGTTTGGCTAAACTTGTTATCTGAGGAGCTGGGTTGCCGACAACAAGATCCTTTTCCCATATCCAACAGGCTTTGGCCCAGTGAGCCAACAAAGAGTCGAACAACTTTTTGGAAAGGGCAAATACGATGGAGAAGTTCTCCAGCTGCTGATTTTGCAAAGCTGCACAACTTGATGGTACGCTTCAGTGAATTGGGTAATGAAGGCATCTGAGGCTTCAGTTGGTTCCCTTTTGATGCATTCAAAGTCGTCAATGATCTCCTTTGCAAGTCCCTGGTCTGCTGTGCGGCAAATTATTTCAAATTTGCCAACCAATTCGTAAGCAAAGTTTCAACCAGGTGTGATTTGGGTGAGAAGGGCTCAAGAGACGTGGCGACAAATAATTAGACAGCAATGTGCATTTGGTTCTGTGTACCAGGAAACCAAGTACTTTCCCTGGTCCATGAGGCGGAGGCACCAATTGGAATCTCTCTCCTTGGAATGGTCCATCTCTGATGAGACAGATTCCAGTGTTGTGGAGGTCTAGTGGATCAACTGTATCATTCTGCTCTGCGTTGATGTGACTTGTGTCAATGCAGTGGCGTAAGTCGATATTTTTGTTGGAGAGTTCTGTTGGTTGAGTCAGTTTCTGAATGGAAAAAGGCGTCGCTTATCACGAAGGAGAGTGATTTTGGGATGCTGCTGGTGACAGTTGTGTATTCCCGAAGCAGGCCTTTCCAATGATAGCTTGGGATTGGCTGGGGGAGGTCTGGAAGGCGAGCAAATTGAGGTTGAAGTTGGAAAAGCGGATGACAACTTTGGAGGCAGTGGATATGACGTAGGAGCGTCCGATCTGAGATCAGGAGAGTTCGTTCAAAAGAGGAGATCGAGAGCTTTCCAATGGTAGCAACTAAATTGCTGTCTGATGTCTGTAGCACCTGTGATTGGTCTGCAAAGTTGGCAGATCTGAAAAGCGTACAACCCCTTCTACTGATTGGATCTGGCTGGAACCAAGGGGAATGTGATTGGGATGGGTAACAGTTTTGTATGAAAGAATTTGCTATGTTGGTTGATTGATGGATTGGGCTGCTGTGGTGTACACTACTGAAGGTGGTGGTGGTGGGAGGTTGATCTTGGCTTCTGTCAGTCTTGTGTTTGTCTTTGTACAAAACGGTTACAAGGACCATCACTTGCAAAATGCTGCAAGTCATCCTTGCAGAGCAGTATCAGGTCAAAGCTCCTGCACACTGCTTACACCAAAAGACCAAAACTAACATCTACAAGAACAAGGGGCTCAACAGCAATGTTGCAAACTACAGACCCATCTCCTTGTGCTCGAGGATGCGACTGGTGTTTGAGCGAGTAATTGCACCACAGGTGGAGCGCGTGGTTGAAGGCATTATCCACAGGGCGCAGGGAGGTTTTAGGAGAAAGCGATCCACCATGGACCAGGCCTACACTTTGCATGAGCTTCAGCAGCTGAACCCCCAGATGCATGTAGTGTATTTGGACATTAAGGCCGCGTATGACTGCACAAACAGGAGTTTGGTGTGGGACTCAATCTGGTTTGCCAAGAATGACAAGAGTCGTGACTTTACAAGGACCCAACTGCTGCCGATCCTCAGATCCTTGTTTGATTTCAATGCATGCCAGCTGTTGGTACTTGGGACCAAGCCTGCTCAGATCCAAGTGACAAGAGGATTTCTCCAAGACACAGTCCTGTCACCCATGCTGTTCAATGTTGCCATCAACTCCTTGCCTCAGACATTGGCCATGTCTTTCAGGGACCACAGGCTGACATTTGATGCAACCTTGCTGAACTCACTGCTCTTTGCTGATGACTCCTCTGTCTTTGCCAAGGATGCGACCGTGCTTCAGAAGACAAGGTGCATGAGTGGTCCCTTAAACGGGGTATGACATTTGCTGCCAAGAAGTTGGGGCTTCAGGCCCGTGAGCTCTTGAAAGAAATGACCGCTGCTGCGTGTCGATGGTGGTGAACTACTCTGGTGGACTACTCTCTTGTGATAGTGAAGCTGAGGTGGGAGACTGTTGTATAATGTATGCTGTTTGGCTTTATACAAAATAGTGACAAAGACCAGGTGATAAAAAATGCACCAAATCCTCATCACCGTTGGTGCTCCCATGCACCACAGTGTGAGGGTGTTGCTCCTGCACACTGCTTACTGCAAACACACAAAATCTAACAGCTCTTACAGGGTTTACATGTGTTTCCTGAGACCAATGATTGAGTATGGGTTTGACTGCGCCCCCTGACCCACACACAGCTGAAGGATGTGCAGAAGTTGCAGGACAAGTGTCTGCGGCAGGCGCTGTCACTGGGGAAGACCTCCTCAGGGGCGGCCCTGCATCTGATGTTTGGAGTGGTCCCTGTGGCAGCCAGGAACAAGATGCTGAACGCCAGATACTTTTTCAGACTGCACCACATTCAGGATGCTCGCAACACAACTGCTCAGATGTACAGGCACATGGTGGAAAAGATTGCTTCAGGGGCCTCCTTGGGACAGTCCTTGAGAAAGTTTTCGCTTGACTATATGGGTATTCGGGATTTTTTGGACTCTGTGAGGCGGCCCTCCTTTGTGGAGTTGCCACTTGTGGTCCCCACAACCAAGGCCTATGACATTGAGTTGCCGGTGGTGAGAACAAAGAACATTGAGGCTGCAGACATGCTGGCAATGCACAAGCGGGCTTTGGTGAGGTGCCAGCAGAAATCCTCCCCCACAGGGGTGGCTCAGGCTTTGGAGGTGCCTTCACACATCGGCCCATGCCACGTTATTCGATCTGGTGCCTGACGTACATCTCCCTCAGCGTCCTCGCGACATTCTTTGCGAGCGGCCTGCACCACGAGTGGGTCTTTGCCCTGATGGCGGCGGGCTGGCGCTCCGACATGCGCGGGGTGAGCGTGTTGTTTTTCTGCCTGCAGGGTGCAATGTGCGTGCGGCATTTAACAGGAAGTGGCTCCGACATATGTTGCTGTGGATGGCTGGGATGGTTGCGTTCCACCAACCTTGTGCAAGGGCTGACTGTGTGGAGAAATGCACTAGGAGGCATGTTTTGGATTGTTCAGGAGTAAAGGACAGGCTGGAGAGGCTGCACCCTGAGTTGATTTCCACTGCAGAGAAACAGGATTTGAACATTTCAGCAGTGGACTTGGGCTTAAGGTCGCTGGTCTTTTGGGCCCCCTACAGTGCTAAAGCTGAGGAGAAGATCTCCAAGGAGACTCGCATTGCCTCAAAGAAGATGGGAATGAAGCTGGCCAGACTGATCATGCAGATGCGCATTGAGTGTGGAGGACTTGCAAATTTCACTGATGCTTCAGAGACGAGTGCGGCAGAGGAGGCAGAGGTCGTGGTGGAGGCAGGTTGTGTGGACCAGCAGGATATGAGCATTCAGGAACGGATGGCAGCAGCCAGGGTGCGCAAGCTTGCAAGGTCAGTCATCATCACAACCTATGATCCAGTATGGAACAAACAGTGGCGGGAGTCAAGGGAGAAGTGGAAGAAGAAGGAAACTGAGGGTGTTTAGGGGACAGTGGATGGCAATGGGCATGTGGACTCGGATACAAATGAGGAGGCTGGAATCGAGTGACAGTTAGTGCGGTGTTTCAGGTGCAGTCCTTCGAACCTCATTTGTTATCTATTTGTTTTCTTGTTGTTAAATTTCACCTCACCTCCGTGGATCCTCTCCCCTTTTCTTTTTGACCTAGTTGCTGTTCTTTGTTTTTCTCTTTTGCCTTTTGATTCTCTACTTGGCACCTCTTGCTTGCCTCTGGACATGTCTCTCCTATTTCATATGGACGCACTTTTTAACTTTCAAAGTTGCAGATTCCTCACCCTTTCCCTTGGGGGGGGTTGGAGCGAATAAATCCTGTTGAAAAGTTAGGTTTAGAGCATTTCAAATCAACCAAGCTCTGTGTGGAGGCCTGTGTGCAGCAACTGGTCTCCCCACAGAGGGAAAATGATTTGAAATCATCAGGATCAAATCAACCCTGGTCTGCCCAGAGGTCTGTGTGCAGTTACCAGTCTTCCCACAGTGTGTCCAGATGCCTGAACAGAATTCTCTGCACAGCAGACAAATAGTGTTGCGCACAGAGACAAAAGTCAGCGGACCTGGGGCAGCTGTATGCCCCAGTTCAATATTTCTCTGAACCCATTGAGTGTAGTGCTTTACCTCACATGATGGGAGAGAGGGAATGCTGGGTGCTGTTCACACCAGGCACCATCCCAGCAGGCATTGATGAAATCCTAGCTTTGCACAGAAAGAAAAAAGGAATCAAACCAATAATGTGGAGATGGTGCCGATTGAGAGGCTTTGTGAGAACATCGGCTGCCTGCTCGTTTGTACAAAGCCAGTCACAATGAACATGAATTTGTTGAACGAGGCTGTGGTAGTGATAGTTGTGTGGAATATGTTTTGACTGTTGTGAAAAGATTTTATTGGTTCCAAGTCTGACAATGCCTTCGTTATCAGTGTAGAGTTAAATAGGAGCACTGATGAAATCCCACCTAGGACTGGAGGGACTTGGTGTGTGTGGAGAGGAAGAGAGAGAGCAGTAGTGATGCAGAAGGGAGAGGAGTGAGAGAATGGAGAGAGGAGAGAGAGTGAGTGGGCAGAGGGGGAAGAGAGAGCATAAGGAGGAAGAGTGATTGGCTTGTTTTGCACTGGTTTCTGTCAAAGCAGCAAAGAAGGAGTTGGATTCCTTGTTTGATCTGCTGCCACCACCCGATCTGTGGCTCCCACTGCCATCACTGTCCCCAAGATCACCTCCAAATTCAGCATGGAGAAACAGCATCACACAAAGCACAATGCTGCAACATGCAAGACAGTTGTCAACCTGCTTGAGAAGTGATGGAGCATTTGCAGGATCAGTGACTTCATTCCGATCAAGCAATCAAGTGCCCATAGTATCATACAACGTTTTGACAAGACAGGAGGCCTGGTGGATCTCCCACACAGTGGACAGCCAAAAAAGCTCTCAGCCTATGATCTACAATATCTGGCTTGGGCAACAAAAGGCTCTGCAGAGAATCGTCGCCGTTCGTTACAGGACATCTCAAACATCAAGAATTCAGCCTGATCTTCTCCAGTTTCACCCAGAACCATTTGGAAGTACTTGCACCAAGCTGCCAACAGAAGTCATTTGAAACCTTACAGGCTGAACTAGCACGTGACGATATACTGTACCGCCCTAAAGAAGGAGATATATTTGTCATTGTGTGTGATTGTCGCTCTCAGGGCAGCATTATATGCCATTGACAAAGAAAACCCTTCTTCTCAAGCCACACAAAAACATGTTGCATTTGCGTCATGAACCCTCTCTGATGTGGAGAAACGATACAGTAATGCAGACCATGAAGGTCTTGCTGTGATTTGTCTATTTATACCTTTGACTGTCACATTTATAACCGAAATTTACTGTCGAAACTGACCACACTGCTTTATAGCCTCTCTTTTTGAATGGTGCCCTGACTGGACGATTTGCACTATGGGCATACCAACCTAATGACTACGATGTCACACTTGTACACGTTGCTGGAAAATCCAACAACGTTGCTGACGCTCTCTCCTGAGTGTCTTTTGACAATAAACCTTTTCAGACATCAATGGTGATCTCGAAAAGAGGCAAAGCCCTCTGATGGTGTAAACCTTAGTGAGGAGCATAAGGTTCCTCCCTTAGATGACCAGGAGGCTGAACAGCCAACTTTCGCCTCCTTAAGTGATGTCTCCTACCTTACAATTATGACAAATTCCACGCTGCCATGACATGCAACCAACATTGCTATGACCCCTGCTCAAAACAAAGGACATTCCTCCTCTGTCTTGAGGTCATACTACAAACATACCCAGGACTATGCCCTGGAAAACTATGACTTAGGTATCACTACCTGGAATGTCAATAGTATTCAGCCCAAGGCTAAGAAACCCAGCTCCTTCATGAAGATGCTGAAACTTCAGGTGCTATCTCATTTGAGAGCTTCCTTTACTCTCAAATATGTTCTATAGTCTGTATTCGAGAGACTGGAATTGGGAAAAAGGCGCAGAACCTTAACAATAAACTACACCGAACTGGAACTGCTGAGGTTTCAAATCGACATCCAAAATACGATAAATATCGCGCCATTCATGCTGCGATATGGCCTCGATTTGAAACCTTAGGAACTGCGTCATAAACAATCCCCGTAGTGGGGAAAATGGAATTGCCAATTCTGGAGAAAAGAGCTTAACGTCCTTGAGCTCAAATCCCACAGTAGCCCTCAAAACTACGCTGAAGGAACTGAACTTGTAGTTGTCACAGTTTATGTCTCTAGTGCGTTCCACAACCCTTCACGAGACGCCTAGAAAAAGGCCTTCCTCTCTGATCCCCGACAGCATTGTCAGAATCTAAGTTCAGGTGGGCTTTGTGCATTCCTCACTGGAGACTTAACCTTGCACTTTCCCCCATCAATGTTGACTCTGCTATTGAAGAAGTCTTGGAGCAACACCACGCCTCTTTCTCAATACATTTCAAATGGGAACAAGATTGGATCTCTGATATACTTGACAATGGTTTTGTTGACTCATATCAACCTCAACACCCCTCTGACCGCAGATATACCTGGCTTGCCGACCAAGGAGAGTGCTTTGAAAAATCAATTGATTATCCTGCTTTGTGTGTTGACTACATTTTTGTAGATAACCATATCCCCTGAACCTCATGCACAACTGTGGAGATGTGTGTTTGTGGGTGGTCTTTCTCCCCAACTTGGAGAGAAAGAGAAAAACTCTGTTATGAATAATTGATACATAATGATGATATGCACGCTATAATAGTTGCTAGGCAAGCAGGACTGGCAAAGGGTAAAAACCTCTCCTATATTATCTGCTTGAGAAGAGGAGGAAAATGTTTAACACTGGGTTTCTGTTCCACTAAATACTTGGAGTACTTGTCAACAGCGCAAGCCAGTGCCCAGGTCTGCATTGGCAGTGGCTTGCTCTCCCCATGGGCATCATGAGAACAATAACTGACAGTCACAATAGGTTCAGGTTCGTCTTGTGCCTCTTGCTCCTAACCAGTCAGTTCCACCTTACAACATCTTCGTCCCCACTACTGCCAATCACCCAATCATTGTGGGCGAGATTTCGCGGACTTTCAGAGGCTGGCTTGTTGTGGAAGGGGTTTCGGGTAAAGAAGGCGGAGAGGATGAAATTTGATAACTTACATAACCTTTCGTCCTTGGGGAACCAATAGTCGAATGGGCGCACTTACCTGAAAACTTCTTTCATCAAGCGATCACAGCTTTCGTCACGAGCACCAAACAATGCTCGCTTACAGCATGTAAGACATAAAACTAAAACTTTGGTTCGAAAGGTGGGACAGTATTGAAAATCGCATGTAAAGGAGGGAAATAGGAAACTAAGAACTTTGTTGGATCTCAGTAAACCAAAGGTGAAAGGCGAAATGTCCGAGTGGTCTCCACCCAAGAAAAAGGAACGGCAAAAACGAACTGGATAAATTGTTCAAATGATGTGGGGTTTCAAAATCATCAACCGTATGCAAACCCCTACTGAGCGGCCGATCCAGGCTGAGGTACCGCTGAACTCGCAGCGGCGGCAGCTTGTTCGGCGGAGTCTGCCGCGGCCTCCGCTGCTAAGTCAGCGTAGGCACTTTCCAGAAGCTCATCGTCGATTGACCTCAAAAAGGCGGATGCATCGAAGCGGACAGGCGTATATGCGTCGAGCGTCAAAGGATTGAACATATAGTCTTCAATTTCGGCGCGAATCGTGTCGCAGAAACGGTCCAGAGGAAGGTCATTGGGGTCGTACCCGAAAGGGTTTTCGATTTGAAGGCCAAGATTTTCTGCGACGGAGAAGAAGCAGTGGAGTTAGGCAAAGGTCAAAACCAAGATCGTCCAAATAATGAAGAGCTTAGTAGGGAACTATAAAATACCGACCGATGCCGAAAATAGTGAAAGTTACGACGGCTAGGAGGATTACGGTGTACCACTTGAGCGCTTCCATGACTTGAAAAGGTAAGAACAAACAATAAAGCATCATGACTTGTCTAAGATGCAGGCCATAGGCCAGAGGAATTTTGGTGCTCAAAATGCGCTCCTGCAATAAACAAGTTCGATGAGACGAACAAATCGTTCGGACTACATGGCTACCTGATTTGTGTATGCCTCCACAAGCGTGTTAAGCTGAGATTGTAAAGTCACTGAAACAGGTCCTGGGATTTCTTCAGCACGTGCTTTCGCCGCAAACAATATCGCAAGCTGATCGATGATTGCGAGAGGTATGTTGAGGCAGTTGCAGCGGTGGTCGCTGAAGTGTGTTGGAGGTAGTGCAGGCGGATTGATGTACTTGGAGAGGAACGAGGAAAAGGTGTTGGAGCGAGATGGAATAGCGTGCAACAGGCTAGTTTGTTCTGTTACAGTTACAGATGAAGTGGAGGATATGGCGGTCGAGGCAGTTGAAACCGTCGTGGCGCGAGAGGAGACTGACAGTCCACGCGTAATTGTTGAAACCGAGGAGAGTGGGGTGAACGGAGATCGCTGAAGAACTATCAGACGAGCATTGGGAGACTGCTTCAACTAATCACCTTCGTTCGCCACTTGGTTTGGACATTGCAGGACTTCCTCGCCGTGAGCGTCGACTCGATTTGTTTCAAGTCATCGTAATCAAAGCCGTGCTCGCCGCGCAATTCGTGTTTCACTGCAACTGGGAAGCTGATGAAGAGCTTGAATGCAGCCAGCGTGTGGGCCGCCTGACGCGGCTTGTCCGTGGGGAAGTGAAGCGATACCTGCCGACTCATATTGCGCAAGGTGTTCTGAAATGTAGACCATTGCTTACGTGCCTGGCATTGGTGCGGGATGGTAAGCACCTTGGATAGAAACGGAATGAGGCCCTCACGTCGTAAAAGCGGTCGTAGCTCTGGTTGACGCGAAAAGCGAGAAGGGTGCCAAGAACTCCTGTCAAGGTCGCCACCAGATAGGTTGGGACCACCAGAAACGAAGGATAGCTGGAGTGTTTGTACCAGAGCGTGACCAGCGCCGCATAGAACATATAGAATAGGCAAATGGGAGCGGTCTTAACCCAGATACACCAGTTCATCAACAGGAATGTAGCTTGCTGCATGGATTAAATGAGTCAGCGAGGTCCTTGACACGAAGTGGAGAGCATTCGTCACCTCTTCTTCCCATTCCGCAAATTTGGGCGTCCTAAGGATAGATCGATGCAAGGGGAAGGTGAGAAGTAGGCGAGACAGCCAACAGCAGTATCGTAGGTCGAAGAAGGAGGAGGGCAGGGAGGGGCAAGAGCGTCAGGATGTACTCACGAGTGTGCCCGATGGAACATTGCTCCCACTCAAAAGAAAGAAAAGTTGAACCAAAGCGGGAGAACGACCAACCGGGAAAGCAGTCCACCATTGAAAAGTTACTGGCTCCGTCCTTTTGCATGTATCACCATAATTCTGATCCGTGTCTCCCAGCGTTGATGGGAACACTATTTTCAAGGCAGATCCCAATCTGACTGGAACTTCCATGGTCTTAGTTCTGTTAACCTGAGAAGACTTTTCGCCCGACTGTAACCTGCTTGTTTGAAAAAGGGGCTTGAACTGACACCATTTTTTTTATTGTTGTCCAAGTGTATGAAGACTTTTGGCCCCTGCCAATACGTCAGGTACCCATCCTCACAATTATCAGTGAAAAAAGTGGGTATATACTCGACTCCTCACAAGCGTAAGCGTGGCTTAGAATCTTGACAGGGGAGTTGTAGCCCTGAACTGGGATTATGGGGGAGTGACTGTTAGTTTTGGTCTTCTGGTGTAAGCAGTGTGCAGGAGCTTTGACCTGATACTGCTCTGCAAGGATGACTTGCAGCATTTTCCAAGTCATGGTCCTTGTTCCAAGCCCGCGCAGCGGGGGAGGATTTAATTCTACACGTGAATCCCCCAGGGCCCGATTTTTGATTAGTGAATTAGGGGAACCAATCATTAATTCGCTTAGGGGTTTTGTCAGAAACATTTAGAAAAAGGGAAAGGACAAAAAAGAGGGAAAAAAACAGACAAAATAGATAAAATAGAAAACAAATAGAAAAAAAGCAGACAAAATGGAAAAAAAGCAAAAAAAGAGTAGAAAAAATAGAAAAGAGGAGAAAAGGAAAAAAAGGAAAATTACAACAACCCCAGTACTGCAACCGACTCATTGTCGTTGTCTGTAAGTCTGCTGTCATCGTCTGCAGCTGCCACCACCACCACCACCACCGCCGTCAGGTCCCAACACAGCCTGCCGTCCCTGAATCGCAGGCTGCTGCTGCTTCTGCTGGCCCGTGCATGTGAGTGTGTGTGTGTGTGTGTGTGTGGTGTTTGTGAAGAAAAATTTTTTTTTTTTTGTTCTGTCACTTTTCCTCATTGGAATCATGGTGAAAGCCAAAAAAACAAAAAAAAAAAAAAAAAAAAAGGAAAAGGAAAATCAGTCCTGCTACACAGAATGGGTCCAAAACGATCAAGAGCTGGCAGACCGAAACTGACTGAAGAACAAAAGGAAGCCAATCGTGGCGCTCGAGAGGCTGCTGTTCAAGTCCAAGCTGCCACTGATGCTGTGCTGCGCCAAGCAGTCTCAAGGGTTAGGGCCTCCGCACAGAGAAGACTTCCAGTTGGAGCAGCAACTCAAGCTCCAGGAAACAGCTTGGAAATCTTCAGCAGGTTTTTTGCAATGTGAGGCTGCTCATTGTGGATGAATAACTCAATGGTCAGCTGCGAAATCATGGGCAAGATGGACTCACACTTGAGGCAGGCATTTGTTAAGCCAGATGTGCCATTCGGGGGCCTTTCTATCCTGTTGGTGGGAGACTTGGCTCAGATACCTCCAGTTGGAGGTACTCTGTTATTTAATGGCACTAGTGCAAAAACAGACCAAGGAAAGGCTGGTTATCATTCCTATAAACTTTTCAACAAGACTGCACACCTCACAACAATCCATCGTCAGCAGGTTGTTGGCCATGACCCGAACCAAGCAACTTTTGTTGACCTCTTGAGGGCATTGCGCAATGGCATCATGACAAAAGATCACTGGAGATTTCTTATGAACAACTGCAGTTATGAAAGGGCTGGTGCACGTGAGATTTACCAAAACCAATTTCGGGATTCAGTGCATTCATTCTTCACAAACTCTGCAGTTGAGGAGCATAACCGCGCCCAGCTGCAGCAGCTTCGCTCTCCAATTGTTTGGGTAACTGCACTCAATAATCCTGGAGATGCAAGAAGTAAGGATTCCAAGGACTTTCAAACCTTGGAGAACTTCATTTACATTGCCATTGGGGCAAGGGTTGCCCTAACATCAAATATGTGGAAGCGAGTTGGGCTTACAAATGGTGCACTTGGTACTGTCCAAGATATAGTTTTTGGATCTGACAACGCTGCAATGCCGCTGTTTGTGGTGGTTGAAATGGACCATATGCTGCTCCTGGTCCCTCTTTTGACAACAGTGTTGAGGGACATGAGAAATATGTGGCTATCACTCCGATATCAGTTGATGGCACTAATGGAGGAACACGCACACAGTTGCCCTTGAGGCTGGCCTATGCCATGACAATTCACAAGAGTCAAGGGCAAACACTTGCTTCTGCTTATGTTGACATTGGCTCCAAAGAACAAACAACTGGGCTCACGTTTGTGGCTTTGTCACGTGTGAAAAACGTGGCTGGACTCATGGTGAAGGGTTTTCCGTATGACAGGGTGTCATCACTCTGGGAGAGCCCAGGGTTCCAAAAAAGGTTGGCAGAAGATCAAAGATTGGATACTCTTTCTATCTTGCTGGATCAATAATTGCATCAGCAATGCAGAAGTTGCAAAAATAAAGTTTAACCAAGTTTAATCCAGCTCCCCTCTGGGGTGCTGGATTACAAATATCCTCGCGGGCGAGGTGGTAAGGCGTAGCCTTCCCATATCTTAGCAGTTTTGTATAAAGACAAACACAAGACTGACAGAAGTCAAGATCAACCTCCCACCACCACCACCTTCAGTAGTGTACTACCTCCATCTCCACAGCAGCACAACCCATAGACAATCCAGCCCAACGAATTCTTTCAGTGACCGTCGTGTGGACAGTAACGTAGTTGGAAAGCAAAGGTTCAGAACCATTCCAGCTCTCTTTTGAGAACGGCGCGTTTTGGGCCCAAAACGCTTGCATTGCAGCTAACCCACTCACAAAGAAAGCCCCAACTTAATTCTACACAGACAGTTCTCCTGACCTGAAGTGTTCAGGCTAGTTGCAGGGGATCGCGTTGAGGGCAAGCTGTGAATGGGGGAGTGGTTCCCTCACCTCATCAGGTGCTTGGGGGAGCCCAGACCCATTCTGCCGCTCTCAAATGGGTGCAGGGGAGCCGCTTGTGCTAAATATGCACAGACCGGCAAGTCCTTTCGTGCACAAACTCCACCCGCCTTCATGTCACTTTAAGGACATTTTTAATCAAATCGAAAAGTGTCCGAAGGGTAAAGAGAGTAATTTATGTAGGTTGCGAGTTGCAGATGACAGCCTGAACCCTGCTGAAGAAGGGTGAACGAAAAAGGACTCGCATGGGCCGGTCAGGTAAAACGAGAAAGTAAGAATGAAGAAAATTCAACTGGGACAAAGGAGATGCGCTTTGAAAGTCGAAAAATATAGAGGAAACGATAAAATATACAAAGTCAATGATGCTGAACAAGTGCGTTCGCGAACCGGAACGCATCAAAGCTGAGGCAGAAGCGCATAAATAAGACCGCAAGGTTTGGGAGTTCCTGACACAGAGCAGCGTATCCTTCGCGGTCCATGCGCCACAGAATTGATCTTTCCGTTGCCACTAGGCGGCAAGCATGTTTTCGATTGGAGAACAATTCCAATTCGCCAACCTGCGCCGAAAAGGAGAGTTGTGGTGAACAAAACCGTTGGAGGTAAACAACCGACAAAAAAAAACAATACCATTGTTCCCGGTAGCAGCGACTCGATAATCTTATTTTTGCCGCGAACATTCGTAACCTGGGCAAGCTCTCCTGTCTCGACGATGAAGAGTTCTGTTGAGTCAGAACCAGCCGCCCAAAGTAACGACCCTTTGGGGGCTTCAACTTCGAAAAAGAAACGCGCCAAATGTGCGTAATCCGCTGCAGGGAGATTTGACAATGGCCCATCCTCCACCGACAAGAAGAAGTTCGTTACTGGGTGGTCGGTCACGGAGGCCCGCTTTTCCCGCCTTGGGTGGAGAACGGCGGAGGCAGCTGTGCGTATCTGACTGGATCTCGGAGAGTCCCAACCGACGGTGTTGATTGTTAGCATTCGGTCAGAACTCCTGGTTGAGGACTGAGACAAGGCCAGCTTTTCTTCGCTCTCGATTCGGTACAGATTCGCTAACAGCTCGTTTTCACAATACTCCAGAGCCTCGTTGAGCGTTTCAAAATTGTGGACCATCTGATGCTGAGCTGCAAGTATCAAATCGGCTGCGGGTCCTTCTGCATTGCTGGCCTCTTCAGTACTGTCTTCGAAAATGCCAGAGCGAGCAAGCTCCGCACCAACAACACCAAGATCACAGAATATGAGTTGTATTCCGCGACCTACGAGAAGTCGCTTAAGCCTGTGAAAAGCCTCCATCGCGGAGAACTAAAAGGTGGAAGAGTTAGCGGAGGCATTCACTCCATTGGAAATACGAACATCCACGCCGGTAATGAGAGCGAAGTCGAGCACAATGAACCGAACACGAGGTGATTTGAGCAGCTCGTCCACAGCGGTTTCTAGCTGGGCTATGACTCCGAAGAATATGAATCCTTGAATCTTAATGACTCGAACTTGCTCCGCGACCTCATCCAAGAACGTACGCTGACGATGAGACCGGTGAACTGTGGATCCCATCTCTTCGCCAGAGAAGACACCGCGAATAATGGACTTTCGACTGTACATCACCACAAAGAAGAAGCAAGCAAGGATTACTCCGGCTAGGATTCCTTCGGTGAAGCCTGGCAAGGAAAGTAAGCTAAGCTCAACCGCATACAACATGGTCGCGCCATACCGAAAAAGCCCATTATAAAAACAATGGAGATAATGGTGGAGTACTCCCAGCCAGATATCCCAGAGCCCCAAGTATCCCAGATGGACTCCTTCATCAAGTCGAAGGCCAGATGGAATATCAAGGATCCGACGACCAACGTAGGAACGAATCCGATGACGCTTCCACCAGCAATCATGATGGCGAAAGTAGCAACCGCGAGCATGAACCCAGCAATGTGGCTGTTTCCACCAGAGCGGATGAACAAAAGCGAGTTGGAGTACACCAAGTAAGACTGTGGGACTCCGAACAGGCCACCAACAAGATTCGACCATCCGTGTCCCACGATTTCGTGGTTAACGTCGACAGATTGATGCATTGAAACGGCCTGGGTACACATTAGATTACAACCATCGACTGGAAAACTTCATTACCAGTGCAGGGACGTTGATGGGAACGTGAAGAACGGCAAAAAAAATGAGCGCCAGTTGAGTTCCAAGAGTCGACATAACAGCTCCCCAATCAATCCCTTGGAATCCATTGAAGTATGTCCAAAATGTCCAAAATGGCACCCGCGATTCTTCGGGCATATTGAATAGCAGTCCCCATTTTCTCATATCTTCAATAGACAGTCCAAGAATCAAGAGCGTGACAACGTAAAATATCACTGGTACTGTCATGTAGAATAGCGGAACAAAGAGAGGATTCGTGAACCGTTGTTGCAATCCTTTCAGCAGCAGTGCTGCTGCAAGACTTGATCCCCACAGGAACAGGTTCCAAGTATCGAATATTTGCGACAAGAACTCCAAACTCAGCTGCGGTTGAATGCCAGTCGTAACTTCAATTCCGGTCACAAAAAGGAACCAGCCGATACCTCCGATGCAACCAACCAGTATGTGCCGAGGAAAAAACTGAATGATGTTGCCGAGTTTGAAGAATCCCAAGAGTAAAAAGGCCACTCCGGTGAGGACAGTCGACACAGCATACGCCACCATAATTGTCGCCAAAACAGCCTCGGGTGCAGCATTCGACCCCATATAATCTTCGATTATTCGAACCATAATGTGCAAGAACGGCATGACTTCAATCATCATTGATCCATTGGCCCCCGGAAAAGCGGACCCGCCAAGAGTGAAGATCAATTGGCAGATAAATGTACTAAGCAGGAACATTGAGATTCCAGCCTGAGTAGCGGTTGAGGGTATCGCCGCGCCCGAAGCAGGGAAGATGATAATACCATAAGAGAGCGCGTCGAGAAGGTTCAGAATGACACCGAGTACAACAGCTGGAATCGAGCGCAAGCTCACAGCGGCAGATTCTCCAATTTTCCCACGGACGGACAGCCAGTTTACGGGGCCAAACATTTTCTTCCCCTGGTGGCCATTCGGGCCCAAAGTTGTGTCAGGTTGATGAGGTCTATGGGCACTAAGAAGCGGCGTGGTCTCCAAGGGGTCCTCGGCGACGCCCAATCCGAGGCCCTCGGAGGAAATCGGCTGTTGAACATTAACAGATACGTGAGGTGGAACGACTATCGGCTCCACGAAGTAAGTCCGACCAAATTCAATAGAGCTTGCTTCAGAGAGCGTCGATTGGGTCGCAGACAATTGAAGAACGGGAGACTTTGCACGATCCGACGGTTGTTGTGTCCAAGGAGATGGTTCACCATCGTCGTCCAATTCCGTGCTTTCCGCAATCACTTGAGCCTCGAACGTTCTCGATATTTGTCGAAGAGCAGATAGCTGAGTCAAGGGGCTGGTTAAGGGAAGCTTGCTTATACCTTCGCCAGGTGACTGTGCCAGGACTGGTGGCACGAACCCGAGACGTGGAGCATCGGGCGATGCTGAGGGACTGAAGTTTCTGGGGATTCTGTATTCTTGGTATGAAAATTCAAGGGTTTGCTACAATGTGTGTAAGCCGTCTTATGCTTAGCTATACGAGCCCATCGCCACATGGGCCCCACCTGACGAACAGCACTCGACGGGATGGTGACCATGTTCGCTGACAGGAAAGAACCATCAGCATAGTAGGACCGCGAAATGCTTTTCCGCTTTTGAGCAGAGTTTCGTCTGACCGGAATGGCCCTCGGGTGCTCCGCGGCCGGGGTTGTCGTGGAATATTCTGATGACGTCGAGGTTTCAATTGGTGACGAAGGGAAGAAAACAGACGGAAGAGACGACGATTGCGTTTCCTGGCCGACCTTTGTCCGCCGAATAATGCCACTATTGTCACTGATACCAACTCCGCTTGAGGGGACGCGTGGAGGTAGCCGCGCTTCAATATGAACGGCGGTGGGGGCGAGGGAGACGGCGGGCAACGCGGTGTTCGCGGTGGACTTCCTCAGTTCACTTCCCCCAAGAGAAAGCGCTAGAGCGGAAGTGGAGCGGGAGCTGGCGCCAGATGTGGTGGTTGCAGGTAAAGCGGGCTCCACACCGCCCACGCGTGACGGCGAAGGGGCGGCACCGCCGTGCGGCGGCCGTGGTGGCCTCGACGGTGTCGAGGACGACGGCGACGATGGTGATGACATGGCGAGATTGAGATTGAAGGGGGATATTGGAGGGAGATAAGGGAATTTCGATTGTTTCTTTTCTTTTTTTTCTTCCATTCTTTTTTGTCGTTTTGCTGATTTTTCGATCCGATTCTTTCTGGAAAAACAAAGATTCACAAAAGAGAGAAAACTAAAAAAAAGAAACGAAGGTCGAAAGAAAACCCCTAAGCAAAACGAAAAAACCCTAACAAACAAGAAGCCCGCGCCACAAACTGTGCAGACAAACGACCCCAACAAAACGAACAAAAGAGAGAAAAGAGGCAAACTAAAACAAAAAAAATACAGAGAGAAAAAAAAAACAAAACATCATCATTGTGCGCGCCCACCGTCTGTGCCCTCTTCGTCACCGCCATCGTCGTCACCTGCGTCGTCGTCGTCGTCGTCGTCGTCATCATCGCGTGCCCGGCCAATGCCGCGGATGTTCTCGATGGCTCGACCCATCAGCCACATAAGGCCAGAGCCAAGTCGGCCGAGACCAAATCTGCCGTCGTCGGCGCCGTCGTTCGACGCCGGTGGCGGCATCGGGTTGAACGCGTGAAGGGACAGCTTTGTTGCGCTCCGCGGCAAACGCTGCGCAAGCTGGGTCTGAAACTCAGAGACGAATATGTGCCGCGAGCAGTTTAGAGGGAGACCGTCCGGGTACGCTGTGCGGCGCATTTCGGAACCCGCTGCGACTCGGCTTTCGAAATCAGCGGTCTCGGTGATTTTGGCAGCAGTGTCTCTCAGCCAGAGCAAAGTCTGTGTTTGAGTGCCGGAATCGTTAGATCAGATCAAAGTCTCCCCAGAAACAACGACACTCACCTCAGGCTCTTTCCAAAGATTGAAGCATTGAGCAACGTACAGTGTTATAAGAATGTCAACTGCGTCCTCCGACGGTGATAGATTCGCTGCAGTTGTGAAAAGAGGTAAAGCAGAGATTCGAGCGTCAGTTACTGCACATTTCGCCAAGATTTGCAAGACGGCGGCGGGGTAGTCCAAAATGGCCCTTCGTAGAAGATTTGTGCTCTTTGGCACCGCCTTCAAGTGGGAGTTAGTCAAAGCCCAGGCCGGGATCTTGGAAAGATACCTTGTCCGACTGAACTTCCTTCATGTAACTTGCAAGTGCGATAGAATATGAGAAATTTGGTAGCCCGGCCGCTCCGTCGCCATTTTCGCCCGCCCATTCGAGCCAAAGCTGCTGAAGCCAGTCTAGTTCGCCGGATTTGATTGCGTAAAAGTCGATCATCAGAATTGCCCCTAACGGGTCCGTTTCGGAGTCGAGAGCGAGCAAAAGCTTGCACAATTCTAAGCATGTCCGCCAGCAACCTTTGCGTTGCACAAAGCCAATGTGTCGATAAATGGCAAGGAAAAACGCTCGATTTTCATATGCCTCGTAAGACAATCCGCAACTCGCAGTGCCGATGTTGAAAAGTGCGTGGAACGCCCTCTCGTACAAAAAGAGTGTCCGCTCTGTGCGTATGACAATCGATGAAAGCCAACTGCATTAAAGCGATGATGGGCGTGGTGAACAGAATAACTTACCAATATATTCCGCCGCGTTGTTCAAGTTCCCTTGATGTCGTGCCACCTCGCTAAGCTGCAGCAGCGTGTTGGCGTGAAAGGGAAACGCATGCAGCAGCCTCATGAGGGACTCAGGGTCGTTCGTGTCCACAGCAGCTCTGAACATTGCCTCTGCCTCCAGATAGGTCGGGGAACAGGTGAACTGAAATAGCCCCGGATGGAACGATTCCCCGGGATTTGACGGTGCTTCCAACAAGTCCATTCCGATTCCAAATCGTCCCACGAACCGAGGCCACCCATCTCGAGGCGTAACCAGTAGCGTTCGACCGTATCGAGAATCAGGTTTCACATATCTTTTCTTTTTCAACTCCTCCGCGACAACTCTGCTTCCAAACATGCGCTTGAGTTCCGCATCAGCGTCAAGGTGCTTGATATCGACACATAGCAAGCTCCGACTTGTTTTCGCGTTTGTTGTGGCGGCAGTGGACTTTTCGACAGCGACGACTGCCTCCAAAGGTTCTTTAGCATTCAGCTCTTTGAGGGCGCGATCTATCTCATCGAGGTCGCCTTCGGACCCGCTTTCAGCAGCGCTTGCAGGCTTCTTCTTCTTCTTCTTGTTTTTTTTCTTGCTCTTGGTGGCTGCTGGAACAGGTTCTGGCGATCGGCTGGAAGTTGCATCGTCTTCTTCAGCTTCGTCGGCCACAGCCTCATCGTCCCCAGTTCCAATCAAAGCGAAAGGATTAAAAGCCTTTGTCGCCAAGGCCGCAGGCACGACTGAATCGACGTCGTCCGTGTCTGAAGGTGCTTGATCGAGCTCCCTGCTCAGCTCGTTCCTCTTCTGCAACAGACGTCGTGCGGCTCTGGAAGACATCGTCTCAACAATGGCAGGGAAACTTATCCTCGACTTTCCGACAATTGTCCCAATCCCAGCAGCCACAACCGGTCTTCACTCTTCATTCTTTATTGGTCTTTATCATGTTAGTAGATGGTGAAAGAATTTTCAAAGAGTCTCTCCAGCTTTTCTTCATTAACTGGGTTCGGCGCCAACTTTGTAACCCGGTGTTGAGGCAAGGTTCCAGCGACGAGCGCGGGGGACGTGCGACCGTTCAAATCCGAAGGCGGAAATGCCATTCGGCACATCCAAATTGAACAAAAACTTGCGAAGCGCGTCGCTCAAAATCGCTCCGGCGTCGGATAGCTTCGCATTCGACACGTCGGCGCCTTAATGAGACAATCAGGTAAGTGTACTCGAACACACTCCCCAGCTTTCGCAAACTATTCCCGTCCATTGAAAATAGAAAGGAACCTACCAAACATCTGTGCAACTTCAAGGTGTCTTTCCGGGCAGGCTGGGGACGTGAACTGGAAAACGGCGGGTGCACTGACAGCAACGGATATTCCGTGAGGGACAATTTTGTGGCCGACTTCATATCCTTTGTGCCTGTAGGATTTGTTGAGACCTGAAATAGGATAGCTCATTCCATGGCTGCAAGCAATAGCTCAGCTATTGGACGCACTATGACGGGAACAAGAAAAGAAGCAACTCGCACCAGAGATGTACGCCGGCATTTCCAAATCCGATGCCAGCAAAAGTGGCAGCCAAAATCATTTGCTCCTGGGCGAAGTAGTCTTCCGGGTTTCGGTAAACACGGGGAAGGTATTGAATGCACATCCCAAGGGCTTTCAACGACCACATGTCGCTGATGGGGTTGGAGCCCTGGTAAGCAGGACGCTCGATGGGGTCTCGCGGTCTGGGAGATCGCTCATTGTATGGAATGGCAGTGTAACTTTCGAGCGCGTGGCTGAAAGTCGGCAAAGCAAAAATTCTTAGTTGCCAGCAAGCTCAGGTTCCGTTCCGAAGTACCATAAAACGTCCAGACCGGAGGAGACATGAACTTCAGGGGCCATCGTTCTCGTATTCAGGGGGTCGATTATGCCCAGCATCGGCTTTAGGGCACGGTTCGCAATTCCCGTTTTGAAGTTCTGCAAATATGGGTTAGGACAAATGCTGTGGGAGGAGGCGCGAGAAACCACTGGTGTCGGGTACCTTCGGCTCATAGTCAAAGATTGAAACTCCGGTTGTCTCGGAACCCGTGCCCGCCGTGGTGGGAACTGTTCGATCTCAGAAAAAGATCTGTCTAATCGATTGGTGGTTTGCTCACCAGCGATAAGAGGCAACAACTTCTTCTTGATTGGGAGTCCTTTCCCGATGGGGGCGTTGACGAAGTCCAAAAAGTCATTTTCAGGGTGACAGAGGTACAGATTGGCCGCTTTGGCAGTGTCAATGACCGAACCACCCCCAACAGCAACGAACGCGTCAGGGTTTTCCTTGCGAACAAAATTGATAGCGTCTTTGAACGACGAGTCCGTCGGCTCCACACGAACACTGTCGTAAACCACAAAGGGCACACCGGCACGAGTTAGGGAGTCAACGACGGTCTTTCCAGGAAGAAGCCCAGCAATCTTCTTATCCGTGAACACGGCGACTGAAGCAGAAGATAAGACCTCAGGCATAATAATAAAGAATGGGTGCTTGCCTTTCTGTGATTTCAAATTTTTGAAGTCGAGACCAACTTCAGCCGTCACGCCATTTCCGTAGCGGATGCTGGAGGCTGCCATCTGGGGAAGCGGTAAGCTCCTGGGTGGCCAGTTTCTCCATTGAAAGAAGGGAGGCGTTGGGGGTACTCACTTCGAACGCATAGTCGACGTCGCGCTCTCCAGCGACCGATGCCAAGGAGCGAGGAGCGCCATTGTGGGCATGGTTGTGGCCGCAGGTGGACGAATGGACGTGAGGGTGGGGGTTTGATCCGATGACGGGTGCAGAGCCTGCGGCGGCTGCGGCGGCCGCACTGACAGCGAGTGGCCGAGGGGGCAACCTCTGGATGGGCGATGGCGAGTGGCAGGGGCAGTGGCTGCCCATCGAGGCCATCAGGGACAGAACAGCGCGTCGCTGGTGGGCCATGATTCTTCTTCCTTTCTTTCTTTCTTTCTTTCTTTCTTTCCTTGGGGTCGCGCAAGTGGTCGGCAGCGGCAACGGCAGCGGCAGCCTCCGGTGCAGAAAGTGGATCGAGGAGTGGTGGGGTTGATTCGTTCTTTCGCTGTTTCGTTCACGTGAGGCGAGCGAGAAGGGCGCGACGGGCGGCCGACGGACGGCAATTCAGTTCAAGCGGGTTTTCTCGGGAAAAACGAAAACAATTGTGCCGACCTGAGAGAGAGAGAGAGAGAGAGAGAGAGAGAGAGAGAGAGAGAGAGAGAGAGAGAGAGAGAGAGAGAGAGAGAGAGAGCGAGAGAGCGAGAGGAGCCAGGGAGACCTTTTGTGTGTTGGAGCTTGCGCTGAGAGCCGCAGACAGACAGACAGCAAAGACAGACACGCTTCAGGGCCAACCGCAATGCTCCAGGCGGGATCGGCCGGTGCCGCCCCTGCAGGCCACGGAGGCATCGCACTGCTGGGTGTCGGCGGCGGCGGCGTCGACGGTGTCACTGCGCCTTCGACAGCAACTACAAGGGGATCGGATGGCGGCGACGGTAACGGCGTCGAGGGCCCGGGTATCCCCTCCATCGAACGATCAGAACGCTCAGAGCAGTCCCGGACTGCCGCCGATACCAACCCCCCTCCGGCATCCCCACCCCGTCCTCCCCCTGTCCTGCGAATCCTTCACGACATCTGGTCATTTCTGAACGGTCCAAACCCTCTTCGACCCCCGTCCATTCGACCGCTTCCAAACATTGGCGCCATCGACATGTTTTTGCACTATCGAGTCCTCACAAAAATTCCCCTTTCGATTCGTCTCGTTGCCTTGATCGTGTACCTGACGCTATGGGGCTATGGCTTCGGAACGCTGGTCAACATGTCCAACTCGACCCCTGCCACTAGTTACAGTGATTCCCCCACCGTGATCGGCTCCACGGTAGGCATCCTTGCTTTTTGAGTAGACAAGGATGGGTTGGAGTGCTGGTTCTTTCTTGGATTGTCTTCCGCCACACTGATGTGTTTCCTTCGCAGGACACGTTCTACAGCTCTTTCGGAGATGGATGTGGCCTGAATGCTGTCGACTGCCTCATTGACGAGAACGCCACGTTTTCGTATCGCTGCCCGGCCAACACCTTGGTAATTATTAGAGTCTATTCTGCAACGACTTTCTTACTGCTCTGTGTTTAGTCCACAATATTACTCAACCCAAGGATTGTTGGGACAACCACTGTCGTCTACCGGCCGCTCGTGGTCGGCGGCGCGCCAGGACCAAGCGACGTGGTCAACACATCTCTCTTTGCGACCGGCACGTATCGTGCCGATTCTTTTCTATGCGCTGCCGGTATCCACGGCGGACAAATTTCCAACTATCTCGGCGGATGCGCCACCATACAGTTTCTCGCGTCTGCACCACCACATACTGGGTTCTTGGCATCGAACCAAAACGGAATCTCCAGCGTCGCTTTCGACTCCTCCTTCCCCATCGCTTTCAGATTCCTCCTCGACAACGGCATCCGGAATTGCTGGGATCTCCGGTGGACTATTCTGGCCATTAACGTCATTCTCAGCTTCTTTTTCGTGCTGCTGTTTGGCGGCGGTTGGACGAACGGTTCCGTTTGGCCCGGTCGCCGTCTCACCGAGTGGCTGGAGGTGATGTCTACGGAGCCAAGGCCGATTTGGAGTGGGAAAATGTCTTCCTCACGATCGTGGAGCTTGTTTTCGAAATCCGCAAAGATTAAACAAGAAATAATCGATGATGGTACTCAGCATGGAACAAATCCCAATGAGCGTAGCGCACGATGGTTTGGTCAGGGTAGCAAGGGGCGAATCGCAGCAAATCGGGGTGCACAAGGGAACTCTGCCCAGGTTAATCCAGATCCTGTACTCGTTTTAGTCTCGCCGGTCGAGGGCAGTGAAATTGAGGCTGCAACCGATGGCCCTAACCGCGACGCGTCGCAAATTCAGCCAGCGATGCTGGATACGCCACGGCTGGCCCTGAAACACGTCTCCACGGGGACACTCTTGACGCGCACAGACTTTGGGGCGAGGCTTACTTTCTGGGTCTTATCGGTTCTGGGTTTTTGGCACATTGCACTCGTTTCGAACAAAAGAAGCGACGTTCCGCCAATATCGGACTTGGTTGGCGTCTTCTTCCCCTATATGTTTCTGCTCGAAACGTTCTGGACTTTCGCCTTCAGCAAATTTGTTAGTTTCTTTCTTTCAAACTCGGAAGCGGTTTTAGCCTCAACTAATACTGCTTCAAATGGGACAGCTGCCTTCGTATGATTCCATGCCTTTGGAGCGTGCACTTTGGAATCTCTCGGGTTTTTGGGTCGGAACGATGTACGATGTAAGCAGGCACAAACAATTTTCGTCTGGCTGCAACGCTAATGACCTGCAGGCTGTCTTCTCTTCCATCCCCATCGATCGTCTTACAGCAGATTCACTGACTACCAGGCCGGGCACCCTTGTCGCCGTAATTGTTATAGCGCTCGTGGTACTGCTTCTTGCCCTCATTCAACTTCACACTGCATGGCGGTCCGGCTTCCTCCTCCAACATCTTATTTTCTACGGTTCCATCGGAGTATCAATTGCGGTGCTCACATCAGCAACGAAACTCCAGCTGCACGTCCACCACTTTGCCGTTGGAGCGGCCCTGGTTCCCATGGCAGGCTTCGCCACACAGTTGTCGACGATTTTGGGATGGGTAGCGCTTGGGATAGCGTCCGACGGCGTCGCGAGATGGGGCTTCGACTCCCTGCTTCAAACAACCGACGAGCTGCGGCGCGACGGAGCTCTCGGCTCCGGCACGCCGCAGTTTGTCGTCAACGCCACCTTTTTCGCGAACGGGACCGCCGTGTCGACGGAGCCGCCGGTCGTCGGAGGTGTCCGGCTGGACGGGTTCCGAAATGTCTCGATCGGCTGGGCCGACGGTGCCGTCAGCCGCAAAAGCGCGGGCTACAGCGGGTTCTCGCTCTTGGTCGACGACGTCGTGAAGCTGCGCGGCAATCTGACGTCCTACACTTTCTTCCTCGTGCCGAGCGCCAACTTTTCGCAGTATTATCGTGTCGACAAGACGAACGCGTCGTCGGCTGCTTTGGCGGGGAAGGCACCATTGCAGGCGTACGGCTACGACTGGTACTTGGACAGTGTGCCGCACTACTTCCGCGTCGCTTATTTGACTGCCGATAATAGCAGCCACGGTGACTACACGGATAGTGCAACGCTTACAGCTGGCGGGAACAAATGGATTCCTGGTGATAATGGCTGAGGAGGACCCAAGCGTCGTTTGAGTGAGCAGGTGGACATTTCTTCTCCTTCGTCAAGTCCCCACCTTTTTTTTTTTTTTTTTTTTTTTTTTTTTTTTTGTGGTCTGGTTTTTTGGTCGGTCCACTAAAAATGGCCCAGCCAGCCGCTCATGATGTGCCCGCTGCAGAATTTGGCAGTAGAACTCTGACCTATGTAACATCGTTTGGAACTTTCCCCTTTGTAGCACAACAATTTCGCACTTCGTGAGGCGGTTTCAACAACTAAGCTCTTCTCCTTGTCTCCTCCCCCTCGATTATCGCTCGTACTCCGGCGGTCTTGTCGGCGTTGTCGGGCTTACGCCAACTGCGCCGACCCCCCTTCCTCTTCCGGTAAGGCCAAACGCGGACGAGGCAGCGCTTCCCCGACGCAATTCCGCCGCGGTTGTTCTTGGCGTCCCGGGTGTGTACAGCGGCAACGTTTGAACATCGTCCGACCGTCTGGCCACCAGAAATTCAAAGGGAGCGTTTGACTCGGTGTCCCAAATGATGTCGCTTGCAAAGGTATTGGGCTGATAGGTAACAACGATGAGCCACGGGACGTGGCGCAACTTTAGCCAGTACTCGGCACGGTCGTCCTCGCGTATCGAGTGCCATCGGATTCGCTTGTTGCGGTCCAGATGATTGAAAGAAGCCATCAGCTTGGCCAACGTCAACTGCGGCTTTTTATTTATTTATTTTTTTTTTTAAATGGTTGACGGTGGACACTGAGCGATGAGCGAAACGAGCGAGAAAACCAGGCGCTTACCTTGAAGGTGTAAACACAAGTTGAAATAATCAAAATCAGAGCGACGGATATGGATACTAGCGCCGAGAGACCAAAAACACTGGACGAGTTGAATCCCAAGATAAGCAGCAGCAGGAGCCCAATTGCGGTAAACATCGACGACAGGAGCGCAGCCGCTCTCAGGTAGGGACCGAGATCTCGCAGCGTCCAGTACGAGTCCAGATGTTTATTGATCTGCTCTATCCTCTCTTCGAACTCGGCCGTAGGGAGCTGCGAAGAAGAGTAGTAGCAGAGCGTTTCTGTTTGTTAATAATGGGCGAAGAAAAGCAAAATGCAGATTACAAGCAGCGTGAAGCATGTCTCCTCACCACAGACGCCAGTTCGACGGGGAGCTCACGTTCTACAAAACTAGGGCGCAAGTGGTACCTTATTGGAAACCGAAACACAAACTGAGTGTGTAGGCCGCTGCCCAGCCTACCACGGGGCAGGTCGCCGCCGCCTCCGCCTCCGCCGCCGCCGCCGCGACCGGGGGCGCTGCGGAGGCTCAGCTCCAGCGATTCCTCGTACTGGTACTCGACTATTGCCCGGAGCCCGCTCGCGGGAGTGCGCGACGCCAGGCTCTGCCGCTGGGAATCGGACGCTTCAAAGATCTGTTGGCGGTCCGTCGACACTGCGAGCGGCGCGGCTCTCCGACTGCCCGGCTCCGACCGGTTTGGTGCGTCCGGCTGCTGTTGTTGCCTTGCCGCGTTCGCATCGCGAGGCTGCGTCTCTGACGCTGTTAAGAATGTCGGTGCCGCTGGGGTGGCGGTGGAATCATCACTGCTTCGTGAGCCGCTTTGAGTTGGCTCTGAAAGGGGGGAGGGGAAGAATGGCGGGCGACGTCAGAACAGATGCGCGGTGAGCTTGGAAACCAACCAACCCATATGCCGTGGACTAGCGAGCTATTTTAAGCAGCGGTTTTCTTGGTCAACCAAGTGGTTGAGATGAGAGGTGAGGGCGCGCAGCGCAGCAACTCGCTCGCGTCGAAAGAGCCAGCAGCACCCGCTCTAACCGAGGTCGGCTGCGCGGTCATGGGGAAAGAGTGGGGGACCAGATTTGGGATTGGAGGGGAAGGATAGGAACGAGACCGGCGCGCGCACCCTAACCCCTCAATTTATTTATTCTTTCTTTTCCGCGTCGAGGGCGCATCGCCCAGCCACCACGTGACGTCTAGTCTCTGCGCGCGCCTTGTCAGCGCCGGGCTTTGCTCCTTTCAGATTTCTAAGCACCCGCTCCGCGTGGGGAGCAAATGATTGGGCGAAAAAATTTTCACTGAAAAAAAAAAAGCAAAGGAGCTTTTCCGATCATGTGCCGAGGGAGAGGGTGGGAGAGAGAGAGAGAGAGAAAGAGAGAGAGAGGAGAGAGAGAGAGAGAGAGAGAGAGAGAGAGAGAGAGAGAGAGAGAGAGAGAGAGAGAGAGAGAGAGAGAGAGAGAGAGAGAGAGAGAGAGGATGGAGGTGAAGCGCCCCTTCCATGCATGCTGCGGACAATCGAAAGAGAATGAGAGAGGGAGAGGGAGAGAGGGAGCGAGAGAGAGCGCGAGAGAGAGAGAGCGAGATAGAGAGAGAGAGAGGGAGAATGGAGCGTGCGTAAAACGAAATGGAGGGCCACAACCAGAGACCCACAGCTTCCCTCGAGGCCAGCCCGCCACCGTCGAGCGAGCAGACGCCGCTGCTCCGCGGCACCACTGCCAACACTGTTGTCGCACCCCATGGCAACACTGGCGCGCGGTCGAGGCCGCCTCGCATCGTGGGAATGGACCTCTTCCGAGGCCTGCTTATGGCGGTTATGGCCATCGATCGTGCGTGTCTTGTCGCCTCGTGTTTTCGATTCCTTTTCGAAGCACCCATCCTCAAATAGCTCACAAACCTCGGCTTGGGTTCGCTCTTTGACAGACGCCCGTTACCCTTTCTCCAAGCTGCAGTACCCTCACGAGACATGGAACGAGATGCCAGATTACCGGGGCAACCGCCATCATGTAACGTGCCGTTGGATAGTTAACCCCACCTTCTTCATTTATCTCTTACAGTCTCTATTTCCGACTCCAATCAGTTCCTCGTTCGCTTCATCACTCAGTTTTGCGCACCAGGCTTCTTCATGCTTATGGGATGGGGTGTCGTGCTCTTTTCAGAGGCTCGGCTGGAAATTGGCTGGTCCTGGGGACAGATCCTGAAGCATTTCGCAATACGCGGATCTCTGCTTTGCCTCATCAACGTTTTGATGGTCGGTAGCATGATGGGTGAGAGCGAAACATTTTCTCCTTTTTTTCGAATTGGCTGTGATGCTCAGCTGCCTTCATCCAGGCAACTTCAAAGTTTTTATCACAATGGTCTTGTTCGCACTCGGAGTGAACCTCTTCCTTAGTGCAGTGGTTTTGTACGTGGTTGCCAAGCTTGTACCGAACACGACGGTCGCGCTGGAGAAGACATTCAAGATGGCTACGCCGTCGGCTTTCAATGCTGCAAATCGCGTGACGGACCTTCTGTTCGCGATCGCATTCGCACTTTTCGCGTGCCTGGCCTCGGAATACGTCCCCTCACCGGACTATGACCAAAGCCGGTTCTCCTTGTGGTGGAAGTTGTGGTTCATGCCCGCGGGAGAGTGGGGAAAGGACGAATTTATGTCAGCCTACCCGCCAATTCCGTGGCTTGCTCCAACCTTATTGGGATTGGCGCTCGGTCGAATCTCCAAGCGATCGAAATTGGATGCGTCTAGACAAGCGCTACTTTGTGTGGTAAGTATCGCAATCGATTTCTGTAACTTTCAACTCCTGACGGCGCAAATTAAAACTCCTTGTTCCCAAGGCCATCGGCGCCGTGTTGATAGCCGTCTTTGTGCCCGTTCGGTTTGCGTCAGGCTTTGGAAACATCAACCCGGAGCTTCTCAACCCACCCATTCGGTCTTCCGTGATCTCCTTTTTCAACCTCGTGAAGTACCCGCCGTCGCTCGTGTACCTGTGCCTGACACTGGGGGTCGACCTCGTCCTGCTTGGCCCCCTACTGCTGGTGCCGGCCTCCCGTGTCGACGCAGCGCGTGGTGTCCTGATGGTCTTTGGGAACTCGTCGCTCTTCTTCTTCGTTACCCACAGCGTCCTCTTTTCGGCAGGCGGCATGCTCGGAAGGGCCGTCGGCGTGGTGCCGGAGGACGGCTTTGGGGACCTTGGGTTCTGGTCAATCTATGCAGCGGGCATGGCGTTCGAGTATGTCATGTGCAGAAAGTACGCCGAGTTCAAACGGGGCACTGGGCCTGACAGCGTGTGGAGATTTTTCTAGACTCCTCCATATCTCGACCCGATGGTGGGGTGGTGGAGGGTAGTGACGGGAAGCATTCATTTCACTTTTTATAGGGGCGCAACCCTTGGTTGGGTTTGATGCATCTCTAAAAGGAACAAATATAAAAAACACGTGACACACGTGACACACACGTCAGGCAGGCCAACAGTGAGAAAGAAAAAAAAGAAAAAAGAGGGAGAAAAAAAAAACCGACAAGAATGAAAGAAAGGGAAAGTAAAAAAGGGGCAGTGGAAAACCACCAAGAAGGTCCCACCAACGCCCCTCCCCAACGAACCTCTCCTTCCACTCCGCTCCCTTCCGGAGCCTTCAGAGGTACCTTCGCCTCGCGTTTATGAACCAGTCGTTCACCTGGTTGATCGTGAGCCCCGTGCCCTCCGCGAGCACTCGCTTCTCCGTCTCGCCCGGGTATGGGTCGTGCCGGTTCTCCGAGAGCCACCGGTACAGCACCGCAGTCACCTCGGGCTTGTGGTTCGGCCGTTGCCGCCCGGCGGGAGGAGGAGGACGAGGTTGGGAAGGCGTTGGCGACCCAGATGGTGGGCCAGACGGTGGCGGCGGCGCAATGGAAGAAGCAGACGACGAAGCAGAAGGAGGTTGGCGGGCGGGAGTACGAGAAGCAGGAGGTGGAAGACGAGTTGGCGGCGGTGGGAATGGGTGCGGTGGTGGTTGTGGGGGAGTAAGCGGGGATGGCCCCGGCAGAGACGCGCGGGGAGCAGCGGCCTCCGAGCAAGTCGCGGCATCCGCCTTTTTTCCGCGGCCGAGACGAGCTTTGACCGCCGACCAGGAGGCGGCGGCGGCGGCAGCGGCGGATGCAGATGTGGAGGCGGCGATGGAGGCCGAGGAGGCGGTGGAGGACGTGGACGCGGAGGAAGAGGGCGCAACCGCGGTTGCAAGTCGAGGCGGGGACGTGTTGCGGCTTGATCTGCGTCGCTTGGCGGCTAGCGTCTGCGGACGAGAGTGGGCTTGTGGTGACGGCGGCGGCGGCGGGAGCGGATGTTGCGGTGATTGCTGCATCAGCAGGAGGGGGGCGGCCTGCGGCACAGCCAGCGGCGACGTCGATGACCCCCAGGGCAGGTACGCGCCGTGGTGCTGCGTTGCGCTTGTTGCGTAGCAGATTTCTGGAGAGTGCAACGCGCTCGTGAGCCGGGGGTCGCCGGCGTCTGCCCAAGCAGGGTGCGACGAGGCGACGACGGATGCCTCGATCGCCGCCCTTCTAAACCTGTCCGTCGACGACGACGAGGACGCTTGGGCTCCGTGCGCTACTTCAAACGTCGACACCCTCGAGCGTACTGGATGAAAAATCTGCTGGTCGGTGCCAGGAAACGGAGGTGCCCCCGACGCGCAACTGGAGACCAGGTCTGCGCTCGTTAACCCAGCAACCGAACACGTCGTGAATTCAGGCGGTGCAATGTGCGGGGCAGAGGCGAACCAGCTATACGACTGTTCAGGCCTCATTCCTCCGCCATAGGGTGCTACCATTGCCATACCCGCACCTCCGAGCGTGAAAAAAAAGCTGTGACGATCGTCTGGCTGTCCTGCTTGAGGGTATAGTGCATTTCCAGGAACGCCAGAATGGGAAAATTGGTACGGTGTCGCGGGAATCGCACTCATTCCCGCAACAGCGCCATGTGGCAGGCGACTGGGCTGGGAAAAGTGATCAGCAGTCCCGGTATACGGTTCGTTGACGGGGCTCTGAAAGCCGTTGTTTGGATGTAGTCGGCCTCCAGCAATAGAATGTGCACGTTGCGGCGCAATGTACTCTTGGCTCAGGCCAGGGCACGCAGAAATCGGTGGGCTGAAAACCAGAGCAGCAGGAGAAGACTGCTGCACGCTATAGTATGCGAGAGGCGGTGCGGTTATGTGTGTTGGTGCGTTTTGACGCGAACATGCGTTGTCCCGTTGCAGCTGTCTGCTAAGATTACGGGAATCTGTCAGACGCTGCAATCCGAATGGATTCAGGCTGGTATGCGCTCCGCTATCGCCTGTGCAATCCGGAATACCACTGTGCACGGCTGTGTAGGAAAACGAAGGCCGTTGCGACAACGTTGCTTCGGAAAACCCTTCGGCGTCGACGCTAGCCACGTTGCGGCAGCAAGGGCAGGAGCTTGGCGAGTCTATTCTGACGAGTGGTGGCTGGGGCGGCAGTGGCGGCGGCGGCGGTGCACCGCCAGCTGGTGTCGGCAGGTACTGGCCGGCCGCCACTGCCGGCATTTCGGGTAGACTCCAGGGAACGAGTGCATTGTGCTCCTGATAGCGATTCTCAGAGTCTGATAACGCGCCGACCGCAAATCGCGCGGTGTGGGGTGTCGGCGAGGGCGAAGCAATGTCGCTAACCAGAGCCTGCTGCAGCTGGTCCGGCGGCTGGGTCGTTGTAGGCCGCTCCAAGCGCCGCGTGTCAATAATAAGTGCCGGCGGAAGGCGCTGCTGCGGTCGGAGCGGGTACGGCTCGTCGTTGTGGTGGTCGTTTGCGGCGGAAAGGTCCTAATGCGAGCGGTGGGAAGATGAGCTCAGGTGTTCGAGAATGATGAACACCACCACGACAATTCTTTCTTTTTCACTCACCTTGCCAGGGCGGGCCTCGCTCTTTCCGCGCGCAGAGGCGGCCGCGCCACTGCCACCGTGGCCCGACTTGCGTATCCACTCCATGACCACGTCGTGGACATCTTTGGTGATCAAAATGCCGTCCTGCAAGATTGGTGAAGGGGTGGGTCGGTAGGAGCGCGTGTTAAAGAAAACCCGTGCAACGAACCGACCACACCCCATCAGTGCCCGCTTCAAACCCCCCCACCCCCCCACTTCTTACCCGTCCGGTCGTCGAAACGGTGTACACGGTGGTGCCGGCGGCCAGCGCCTTCGCGCGGCACATGTTTGTCACGCGGTTGTTCCCGCGCGGCACAAACACGTATCCGTCGGGAATCCGGCCGCTGTACCGGTCGACGACGAGGCCACGCTTGCAACTGCTGCGCCGCGGCACGCCACCCAGCGGCGCCATTGGAATCGTCGGCATCGTCATTGGCGGCGGCGGCGGTGGTGGCGCAGAACTGAGGCTTTGCGGGTCGGCGGCGGAGGCAGCGGCGGGGGCGGAGCTGACAAACCCGCCGCCGCGGCCGCCACCCGCCGGTTGCGCCGCCATCACGCCATCGTCGTCGGCGAGCCACCGACGCGGCTGCTTCGGCGGACGACCCCGCCGCCGGACCGTCCCCGATCCGACGGGCGCCCGCTGCGGCGATGACGACGACAACGGCGAGCCGCCGCCGCCGCCGCCGGCAAGGAGGGACACAGTCGCGTCCGACCTCCGGCGCTCGGCGCCGACACTGCCGACGCCGCCGGCGCCTCTGTCGCTGCTGCGGGTGCTGGCGTCGTCCTTGTTGCTGTCGTCCTCGCCGTCGCCGCCGTCCGTGTCGTCGCCCTCGCTCCGTCGGCGCTTGCGCGGCGCCGCCGCAACCGCCGCCGCCGCCGCCGTTGATGATGGTGATGCAGACGCCGCCGTCCCGAATGTGGGTGATGTTCGTGGTGCCGACGCTGCTACGGTCGACGCGGCGGCGGCGTGCGGAATCGATGACGACGACGTCGACGTCCTTCCGCGCACCAGATCCGATTCGGCTGCGGCGGCGGCGGCGGCGGCGGCGTCGCTCGGCGGTGGGTACATTGGCATTGGGCGCGGGTCTGCGGTAAGCGGAAGGCGGGAGCGGGGAAGGAGGCTGCACACACCTCCGGCTACACCCTGGGTGGCCGGCCCCCTCCTACCCCCTCCCGACTGGCCTTCCAAGGGTGGGGTGGTGGTGGAGTGGGTGTGGTTTGGGGGAGGGGGGGGGGGGGGAGGGGAAGGGAGGGAAGCGCACTGGTTGTGAGTTACTTGTTGACGCTCGTCTAGAGGTGTGTTTTTGCTTGCTCTGGTCGCTGGACAAGTGATTATTTCAAGTTTGTTTCCGGAAACGCACAAACAAACAAAAAACCACAAAAAAAGCAAGGAAATACTTACAATCTCCATGCAAAAACTCCGAGCTCTCGCGTTTTTCGCGTTGGCGGCTGGGTCAAATTTATTGTTCGCTCGCGAGCCTGAAACTAACTTGCACGAATGCCAAATTAAGACGTGGGGGGGGGGGGGGGGGGGGTGGTTTGGGCAATTAAGGCGCTTGCTTGACTGAGCGCGGGCGATCGTGCGCGCATGTGTGTGTGTGTGTGTGTGTGTGTGTGTGTGTGTGTGCGTGTGTGTTTGTGTGGGGCAATTGACAGTGTTTGTGCGCCCCCGCCTTTTCGCGCAAAAGTTAGACGAGGGTTTGGATTGCGTGCGAGGGAGCGAGATCGATCGAGAGAGCACAGACAAGGGGGGCGTGGCTTCGCGTCGCAACCATTTCGCAAGAAAAGAAAGAAAAACAAAAAAAGAAAAATAAAGAAAAGAGAAAAAGAAGCTAGAAACATGATTTTGAAACTAAAAACAAAAGGAGAAAAATAGTTTGAATATGAGAAAAGACCGATACGCGCAGTATCCTTGCACTGGTTCGCTACTCCCTGCTCGTATTCGCAACCTTCATGACCACAGCCAGCACACAGCAGGGTTAGGATTCATTCCACTTTGGCCCAGCTCCCCCGCGGTCCGTCGTCGGCTTCAGAGCCGACTACGGCAAAGAAACGATTTATTTATTTCAATGATGTGGCTCATCCTCCCTTCCTTCCCTTGTTACCTTTCCTTTCATCAATCCAAAAACTTAAAACTTCACGGTTACCGCTATTGTTTTTTTTCTCGTTTTTTGTTGTTTCTTTTTTTGTTTTAATTTTTTTTCTTGTTGTTTGTTTTTTTGTTTTTTTGTTTTTTTTTTTTTTTTGTTTTTGTAACGAGACGCTGCTGACCATAAACTCTTCCCCCCCTCAACCATCAAGAACAAAGAACAAGGAGAAAGTGAAAAGAAACGAAGGAGAAGAAGCGAGAAAGCTGCAGCAGCAGCTGCAGCTGGGCGGGCGGGCGGGCGGCAATTCTTGCTCCGGGATAGATTTCTACACGAAAAAAGAACAAGAAGGAACGGGGAGGGACGGGGAGCGGGGAAGGCTGAGGAGAAGGGGAAAAAAAAAAAAAAAAAAAAAAGAAAAAGGAAAAAGAAAAGAAAATCGCCGCTCCGGCTGAAAAAGGAGGTGGGAACCGACTGCGTCCTTGGAAGGAGAAAAAAAGAAGAGGAAAACAAGCAACTTGCCCACGATCAAGAAGAAAAAGAAAGGAGTGTGGGAATCGGATGCGCTTCTGGCTCAAATAAGGGTGAAAACTTCCTGGGATATGTTCATAATGCGACCGGTGGAAAGGGTCACACACTGGTCGTAGTTGGCCTCAACGAGAGCCCGAGCCTGTATAAAGAGTTCCTTCAGGGTGGGGTGTTGATTTCTTGATAGGATTTGCAGGATCGCCCAGGACATGACTCCGAGGGCGTCGCCTGCCGAAACACGGAAGGAGAACAGACGGAGAGGCCGGGTCAGCATTTCGATCAGATCTTCCTCCACGCTCTGGAAGAATGACGACGGGAGGGGGAAACATTCACCTTCAGCCGTGCGAACATCCACACTCTTTTGCCAGTCGCGGCACGCCGAAAACTGAATGACCGTCCCCTCCGTGCTGCGCTTCCGAAGCGATTTCGCCACTGCATTTTTTGCGTGCGCGCGCCGATACGTGGCAACCAGTTCAGCCATCCGATGAAACGCAAGCTCGCCGCCCATGCGAGCCTTGTGTGCAATGTTCCGGAGGAACTGCGCTGCACGGTAACGGCCGTCAAACTCGGGGCCGGTGGGACCGTTCCGGAATATCTCGAAACCTCCATACTCGTCGTACGAAAACTGCAGGTCCATGATAGATCCAGAGTGGCAACAGTCGAATATTGCAGTAAGGCGCGATCCCCGAGGTAAGGGAGCAACAGCAATGTTGAAATGTCCTACAAAGAAAACGCAACGAAAGCCATAAGGAAGATGCATTTGGCAAATTAGAGAATGAAAATAACCAACATCATCGAGAATCTGGCCATTCTCTTCGTAATCCAAAGGAACGATGGTCTCATCCATTCCGTCAATCTCGTCTCCGGAAACATCCTTCACGGCCGACCCCGTGCCCGCTGTAGTGGAAAAAAAAAACGGTCACCATCCTGTGCATCCTCGACGAGCCACGCAAGACCGTGCAGGATGACATCGCGGGTGGGGTGTTTGGACGGGTCTGGCTGGTCTTCGGTAAGAACAAGTATGTTCTCAGGTGGAAAGGGGTACGTGTAGGTGAGCCAAGTGAGCATGTTGCGGACATCGTTGTGGGAGCCTTGCAATGGATGCGGGGAGTCACGGTAGCAGATGCCGATGAGGAGGGCTTTGTACTTTGGGGGTCTGGGAATTATCGGCGTTAAACCCCCGGCGACGACCGTGACACCCCCACCCCCGAGACAAGGCACAAACCTGTCAGAGCGACGCTTCGTCCAGTCGTGTCCGCTGTGATCGTCGTCTTTCACGTCATGGTCGCTCCTGTTGCGGTGGTGGTGGTGGTGGTGGTGTTGGTGGTCGTGGTGGTTGTCGTGGTCGTGGTCGTGGTCGTGGTCGTGCTTGTGGTGGTGGTCGTGGTGGTGGAAACCAAAGATTTGTGCAAGCTTGGAGGTCGCGCCAGAGTCGGCGGAGTCCGAGTCCGGTCTGCCGACATCATTCTCGCGGGCGGCCACGCCATCAGGTTGGGGGGTCGACTTCTCCGACGATGACGCGAGAACAGACGGTTCTGCCGACGACGATGACGACGAAGAGGAAGACGAAGACGAGGACGAGGACGAGGACGAGGACGAGGAAGAGGAGGAGGAGGAGGACAAGGAGCGCAAGGACACAGAGGCGGCCGAACGGTCCGGTAGCTGCTGCGGTTGCGGATGCGGCTGCTGCTGTTCCCGCCGCTGTTCCTCGTTCTGCTGCTGCGGCTCATGTTGCTGCTGCTGCTGCTGCTGTTGGTTGTCAGGATGGTCGTGGTCATCGTGGCCGTGGCCGTGGTTGTTGTTGTGGTTGTACTGGTGGTCGTGGTGGTGGTGTTGGTGGTGATGGTGGTTGTGGTTGCGATGGTGCTGAGGCACTGGCCCGACGGCGGTGCTGGCAGCGACAGCACCAGCGGATCGTCGTCGTCGGCCACCACCATTGCCACTGTCGTTTGGTCCACTCGGATACGAACAGAAGAAAAATGAAAGAAAAAAAAAAAAAAGAAAAGCAGTCTAGGCACTTCAATAAATATCAAAAGAGGAAAAAGTAAGGTATCTATGTACCTGCATATGTACCGCACAACATGTGGAGAACGAAGAAAACGGTACTGTGTACACAGTTTGCCCAGTCCCCCATGTGCAAAGTATTTAAAATAAATAGCAAACCCACACAGACTGCGCATTGGTCGGCGGCGGGCTCGCACGGATATCATCACTTCGCATGTGCTGAACATATATAGTCCATTGATTCCAACTCCACCCCCTGTTTCATCACGACAAGCTTCTGTGCGGCGGTTTGACAGCCAGAAAAGAGGAGAGAGCGAGAGAGAGAGGGAGAGAGAGAAAGGAGAGAGAGAGAGAGAGAGAGAGAGAGAGAGAGGGAGGGAGGGAGAGAGAGAGAGATCATCCATCAGGTGGTATGTCCGTTTTTTCGCATCTTCTGCGCAAAACCCCTCTCCCCCCCAAAAAAAAGGCTCTCGCGCAGACTTGCGCCAAAAAGGACACTTCCCTCCGGCAGCCTGGACGAGTTACGGCTTTTGTTGGATGGTTCGGCGAGTCTGCCTCGCGCCTGGATTGTTGAAACTTTCCCCGCCGCCCGCTGGACTTTTTCCGAGTGGAGGCCCACCCTGCACCAACGCGGGCAGCTTGGTTTGTTAGGAGGGCTCGGGCAGCGCTCAAACTCGCGAATTCACCGGATTTCTATTGAAGATCGGATTGTCGAGTTGGCTCTCCTAGGCAGGTGCAGCGGCCTTGAAAGATTTTGTGGAAAGGTACAGGAGAAGCAATAGAGAGGCAGGTTTATTCACGACACTTCATCTTCAATCAATGCGATTATTCTCGATCGAACCTTTGCTCCACAATCCTCTTCTGGAAAGATGAGCAAAATAAAGAACCGTCTTAAAGTCCCAAAAATTCCCTTGCGGATCTCCCGTTCATGTCCGAGCGCTTTCAGTTTACTGGTGTACATGCTTGGTTAAACCTTCAAAGACCATGGTGGGGAGTCATCACAATGGGAGGGCAATTCTGCTGTCGGGCAGATACCATGTCCGAATCGTTTTTCATTGACATTCACAAGCTGCACGGACGCAATGAGTTATTGAGAATCGGAAAGAAGGGTTATTGGACTGTGAATTTTGGTTCCCGAAGTTTTGGTTGAATTGAGCGAGTCGAAATTTGCAGCTAAAAGCCAGATTTTTTTTTTATACTCCGGATCAAGGCTATGCACGCAAGCGGTTCGCCTGATTTCATTTTCTACTCACAACGGGACGTACAAATGTATGATCTCGTGTGTGATTTATCGATGAACGGGATGTCAATGCATTTACAGGAATAGCCAATTCAAAAAAGAATTGAAAAGCGCGTCAGAAAGGAACATTGGCGGTGATTGGCCCTGAGCTCAAAACAACCCGCTTTGCTGGGTGAGAGTGAGGATTGTACCAAACATTTTTGTTTCTTCAAAATACCACTTTCGCCCAATATACTTTGTTGCTATTCAGAATCTCAAAGCGCTTGGAGAAGCTGATGATCCTCTAAGCGTTGTGGAAAAAGATGACTGAACTCCAATTGAACTCAGGTCGATGCTCCTTTGTTACCATTATTGCTCTTCACAGTTTGATTTGAATCAAACACTCGTGGCCATGGGGAGCTCAGGTAAGACCATCATTCACCAATCCTCCATTCTGATAACAGGCCTGACGTTCATAGGGGAGTGGAAAGGGCGATACTAAAAGTCGTACTCAACAATTAATGCATTCTCCAAAACGTATCACCCGCACCAGTAAATCCATAGCTCAGTCTTTCTTCTTCATAGTCATTAGATATTGCAACTGTTAGAATTTTGCGTATGCCATTGAGAATGCTCGGCCACCCAACCAGCCCCTTCAAGCAGCCAGCCAGCTTGCCAGCCCCAGAGCTGCACCGCCTCTCGCACCTTCGATTTGGTTGAGAGCGAGAGAGAGAGAGAGAGAGAGAGAGAGAGAGACAGAGAGAAAGAGAGACAGAGCGAAAGAGAGCCAGAGCGAAAGAGACAAAGAGAGTGGACAGAGGAAAGGGACAGAGCAAGGCGGTGGTGGAGATCGCCTCAATCTTTATTTTTAGCATTTTTGTTTGTGGCTGAAATGCGAGTGAGTGTGTGTATGTGTGTGTGTGTGTGTGTTGCACAAGTCTTTCTCTCTCTATCTCCCTCTCTCTCTCTCTCGCTCTCTCTCTCTGTCTCCCTTGCTCTCTCGCTCTCTCTTTTTCTGTGCTTGTTGGGTCGCGCCAGAAGATTCGCCGCCTCTCCTCCTCCATCTTGCCCGTCGCCCGACTGTTTCCGAGCCCCAACAACATCCATCCATCCATCCCATCCCTAACACCCGGCCCATCCCCCCCCAACGTGGTTCGATCAGGATCTAATAATATATTGCCCACACCACCCCAAACCTTCCTCCCAAGCATGCACCGTAATCAACCTCAACGGCCGCTGTCGCACCTCGGCAGATTCATCGCCCTCCTCGCAATCGTCCTCCTCTGCATCCTTCCCCATGCCGTCTTATCCCAGCAGCAGCAGTCGTCGTCTTCAGCACCCGCATCAGCATCCGCATCCTCGTCGGCCCCCTGCAAGAAGCACATCAACCACTGCTGCTCCTGCGGCTACTGGAACAGCTCTACCGCAAACTTGCAGTATAGCGGATAATTGCGCCACGTACGACGGGAATTGCGTGAACTTGGGTGCTGGATCTCAAGGCTTCATTCGTTTTTCATCGCCTATCGCCACCTCTGTGGCGCTTGTGGGAAACACCTTCAACATTAGCTGGACGTACGATGTAAGCTCAAACTGGATGCTTTCCTCTTCTTTTCTTGTTCTTTTTTTTTTTTCACGACTAACCAGGACATCTAGAGCGTCAACACCACACAGTTCCCCGCAAACCAAATCTCCCTTTACTACGCTTTGACGACCTCTTCGGTAACGGGCACCACATCCACGGTGACCGCGGCCACGTGGTACCAGCACCTTGTTGCGACGCTGCCGCCGAACGCAATGTCCTTCAACTGGACGGTGCCCAGCCTCGAGGCGGGCCAGTACAAGATCCGCATCGTGGCGGACCGGTTGGATCCGGACTACGCAACGTCGCTGAACCAGTTCCAGTGCATCTTCCCCGGCCAGCCCATCCCGACGTCCAGCGCCGCGTTCCGCGTCCTCGAGGCCGGCGAGCTGATCCCTTACACCGACAAGTACCCCCCCCAACTCGGCCGCCGCACCGGGCGCTGGGATCAAGGCTCCCCGCTCTCCGCAGCGATCTGCCGCTGTCGCTGCTGGCGTCGGTGTCGCCGCGGGTCTGGGCATGGCGGCTGTGTGCGGCGGCGGCTTGATGGGGTTGTGAGGGGGCGCTTCCTTTGCCGTTTTACTTTCTTTTCTTTTTTTTTCTATTTGACCTTTCGTCTCGAACCCTTGGCTTGGTTTACACTGAATGATGCCCCCCTCCCGATCTCGATTTTATTTTTGCCTAACTGAGTACCCACCGCAGACTCTTCTTTCTTCCCCACCCATGCCCCCGTTTATCATTCTCATTTTTTTTCGTCGCCGTAGCTTGTAGCTGATGTACTATCGTCGGCCGTCTTCTCCCACCCTTCATTCCTCTTTTTTTTTTTTAATATTTTCAACCACAGCCCTTCGTACCCAGTCCCTCCATCTCTTTCGCTGCACGCAAAAAGGCCCTCCCCAAAACAATCACTCCGGCAGCCTGCCGTTTTCCTTCTTGCTCCTCCCTTTTTTTTCTTCGTCCGCGTCTCTTGGAAGCCGAAGGACCTGCTTCTAGCCAGGATGTCATTCGATGCGGGGCCCGCCTTCTTTTTGACCCTCCTTCCGCCCAATCATGCTTATGAATAGACAAATCAAATTGAGTATGTCGCTTGCTGCTGGCGCTTGGGACTTCGTGAGGGGGCAATGTTATACAATCTTTCCTTTTGCCGTGTGTTTTTGTGTGACGTGCGGGGTTTCTTGGTCTTTCGAGTGCACAACACCACTACTCCCACCAAAGCGCAACGAGAAACGGGGAAGAAAGAGAGCGCAAAGCGCAAGTGCGGGGTTGGATTTTTGCCGGGAAAGAAAAATACAGGAAAGCGAACGAAAAAAAAAAGCGACAAGCTTATCACGCTCCGGATGCCGCGGAAAAAGCGGTCGCACTTCTCCACCCCCCGCCGCAGGCCTGCTCAACCCGAACGGAGAGGGATGCGAAAGAAAAGAGAAAAGAAAAAGAAAAAAAAAAAAAGTGAAGGAGTGGGCCATCCAGCTTCCTCCTTGCACTTTGGTAACTGAATGAAAAGCGAAAAAAACAAGAACTTCCAATGCATCAGAATCACTTAACCGCTGAGAGCCTCGAACCTACCCACCCCCTGTACGCACCCAACCGAAGAAGCGGCTCAGCGGTCCATCTCCTCCTCGCGGGGCACCGGAGCATAGCCGGCCACGTAGACGGGCAGCGCCTCCTCCTCGTCCAGCGGCGCGGCGGCAGCGGCAACAACAACAGCCTTTCCGCCCTTCTCGTCGGCGTCCATTTTGTCCGCCTCCTCCATGATGGCGACGACCACCGCCAGCTCGGCGTCTTGGGCTTCGCGGCGGCGCAGGCTCCTGAACGACAACGCGGCGACGACGGCGGCGTACGCGACCACGAGGCCAAGCGGCAGGGCGACGGCGGCGACGGCGGCGCGCACGGCCGAGGCAGGGACGTGGCGCACCCACTTCGCAAAGGCGGCGCGGACGCGGCCGAGGCAGGTTTTGCGCGTGCCCAGGACGAGGTTGCCGACGGACATGGGGCACGCCTTTTGTCGCACCATGGTGCCGTTGGCGTAAATGTCAATGATCTGGCCCATCACCGTGTCCTCCTGGTCGTCGTCGTCGCTGCCGGAGGACACGGCGGCGGCCGTGGCCTTTGCGGGTGTCGACGACGCTGCGTCCGCGCTGCTTGCCGTGTGCTGAATGACCTTGTTGCCGTTGAGCTCGAAGATGCGCTCGCCGATCATGATGCGCTCGACGGATTGCTTCGAGACGGGGTCAGTGAACTTTTCAGAGGTGGCCATGACCTGCAGTCCGACGACGCCGACATCAAAGGCGTCCTCCATGGCGGCGCGGTCCATTGTCTCGACTCCGTCGCGCGTGACGCCGACGATTGTGCCGGCCTGCATCACAATGTTCGAAAGACCCATCTGAACGGGTACCTCCGTTGACCGACACTTTGCCGTTCGGGGTCACGTCAAACATGAGAATGACATCGTACATCTTGGTGGCTAAAAAAAAAGAAGGAAAAAAAAAAGAGAAGAGGACCCATGAGAACTCGAGAGAACCAAATGATGAACGAAACGAAACGAAACGAAACGCCAGCGAGTTGGCGCTCACACTCTGTCTCGCTCTCTCGCACTCTCTCTCGTTGTGATTACCCAAAAGCTTTCCGTTGTCGCCAACGAGATCGTCCACCCGCGAGACCGACACGGCAAAGCTGCCGCCCTCGTCCAGCTTGCCCAGGGCGTAGAGATCCAGCGACGTTTGATGGACGTCGGAGAGAGGGTTTGCTGTGAAGGGTTCATGATTGAGTGTGTGTGTGGTAGGACGGGTGGCGGGGGTGTCAGTGAATGTGTCTGCCTCGATCCAATTTTGAGGGGGCGAAGCCAAACGAAATCATCGATTGTCGGTGGTGGTGGAATGGCCGCTACAAACAGTGAGCAGAAGGATGGAGGGCGATAGACGCCCGCAGAAGGAAAGAGAAGGGAGAAATAGTGGGGGGGAGTGGGCGCAGGGCAAGAGGGAGGAGGTAGGAGAGCGGCTTCGTCCTTGGGAGGTGGGGCGGGCAGGGCGGGGGGACACCATCATCATCATCATCATCGTTCATCATCGCTCATCGCACCTGTGGCGGCAGCGCCGGTGGCGGCGGCGGCGGCGGCGACGAGCGACGCAATGGCGGCGGCGGCGAACTTCATTGTGTGTTTGCTTGTTTGATTTGTTTTGTTTTTCTTTGAGAAATTTGTTTGCCTCTGTTTTCACTCACTCACACACTCTCTTTCTCTCCGTCTGTCTGTTTCTCTGTCTGTCTGTCTCTCTCACTCCCTCACTCTCTCCCTCTTTCTAATGACTAAATCGCCAACAATCGGTGAGCTCAAAATTTGACCCAAAATTTAAATTCCCACTGCATTGGACAATTTGTGGAAAGGAGTAGAAACACAGCATAGCACTCCTGCATTGCATGTAACGTGTGCGTTCAGGAAGAGATGAATACAGAGAGAGAGAGAGTGTGTGTGTGTGAGAGAGTGAGAGAGGATTGAGAGAGAGAGACGGCTGTGTGTGAGAGTGTGAGAGAGAGAGTGTGTGTGTGTGTGTGTGTGTGTGCCTGTGTGTGGATACGTGTGAGCGAGCACGAGAGTTTATCAGAGTTTGCAATCGGCAACGAAAATTGGCGAGATTGGCGCGTGCTTGTGTTTCACCGTCTCCCCTCCCTATCTCTCTTCCCGCTGGGAGGGAGATGCCCAACTGCAAGAACCGTGACACCAATGACGTGTTCCACGTCCTTATCGGTGTTATCTTTGGGGCTCTGTCTGTCTGTCTGCCTGTCTGCCGGTCTGTCCCGCCCTCGCCCTGTTTCTCACCGACCTCCAATGCATAAATAAATTAAAAAAAAAAATAACAAAGGACCCCAACCCGCCCCTCTTACTTCTTCCAGCCCACCCAAGCAGATTCGTTCGAACCAGGCTCTCGCTCGCTCCCCTCCCCTACCCGCGCTGCAATGAGCGATCACGGAATCTTCAACCTGAGGTACGACTCTGAACAAACGAATGACGGAACGGTTGTGTTGGTCGTTCTTGTTTGGGTGTGGGCTGCGTTGGAGCGAGGGGGGCGCGGGGTGGCGTAGCTCGTCGGTCTTAACGGGCACGATCCCCCCATCGCCTTTTTTTTAATTGCTTCAACACGCAAGGCACATGAAGCCGCACGAGCACCCGCCCGTCGACCACTCCGTCCCCGTCACCGACGTTGACGTCGCACATTCAGGCCCGCGCCACCTGAGCCCCACCCACCATGAAGGTCCTTCCGTCGACCGAGCCGCGTTGTCCTTTGTGGACCCCGCGCATGACGGTACGGGACCAATTACCTCCCAAATCTCACCGAACACCACGATGCGACTCAACACTGAAACCCACTCTACCTCCCTTCCCCCGCTCCTCATAAATCAAAGGTCCGAGAGTGCACGCTACCCACCCCCACCCACACAAAGAGCACGCTCCGATCGACCCCGTCCTCGCCGGACCAAGGTGAGCTTCCACTTGTGCAAAATTTTTTCTTTCTTTCTTTCTTTCTTTCTTTCTTTCTTTCTTTGCTTCCCTCATATGTTGGGCTTTCAATAATAATTACAACTGCGCAAAACATCGAAATCCAGGCACCAGAAGCCTCATGAGCACCCACCCGTCGACCACTCGATCCCGGTGACGGACGTGGACGTTGCGCATTCGGGACCTCGCCACCTCCCGGCGCACCCGGCGCCACACAACCCGCACCCGCCCACCACGTTCGTTGACCCAGCGACCGCGGGGGCCGCGCCACCACCCCTGAACGTTCTGGACGAGGGGTAAATGCGCCCGGTTGTTGTTTTGTTCAAATATTGGTTTGACCGGGTTTGCCTATGAAATTTTTTTTTTTCCTTCGTGCCTGGTTTGTTCAACGGTTCTCGTTGTGCCGTGATTATTCCCTTGTCCCCCCACTCCCAAGTTTTTTGCAAAGTCTTGTACGAAGTGATATTTTTCTTTGTTTCCAAGGGGTAGTACCGGAAAAAATATAAAAAATTACTCCCCGCCTCCCCTGTGCCCGCCAATGAGACTGACGACCACTATTGATTCCGCATCCTAAAGTTCAAAGAAATGGCGCAACGTTAAGACAATCATCGCAAGTGTATATGACGGGGGTTGGAGGGGCGATTCGTACCAAGAGTCAATGGCACCACTGAACGCAGCAAATGTTGCGCAACCCGAGACCTTTTGAGGAACCGTGTAAGTGCTTATGGAGGAAGGGGGAAGTGCAAAAATCAGTATTCGCTTACAATTCCCAGGGGTCCCGCTCGAGCCGCTAACGCACCGCCAGTCAGGCAGCCTGCCGCCAGCCCGTTGTAAATGTCGTTCTTTGCCCGAAACTTTTTTTTTTTTTTTTTCGTTGTCCATGTTTTCAGTGGTGTGCGTTTCAGCGCAAACGCGGCGAAGGCTGTAGAAAAAGAAACCCCTCTTACCGACTCGATGACGCACTCCGTCCCGGAAAACACGGCCCCGACCACGGCAAAGTTTTTCGCGCTCGAGTACGACTTCGCCCCCATGTCCTTGAGGGTGAAGCGGACCTGCTCGCGGAACTTCATCTTGTTGAACTCTTCCATGTTCTGCCCCGTGTCGACGCTCGACATGAACATGCCGAACGCGCCGCCGAGCGCGAAGCCTTTTTTGCGGAGTGGGAGAGTGTCGGGAAAGCGTCCGGGTTTTTGGAGAAGAGGAAGATTAAGGTTGGTTGAGCGAGTGTTTCACAACGATGGTGGGACAACCGCGCTTGGCAATAGGACCCTTACCGAGGGTGAGGGCGATGGTGGCTTTTACTGGGCACGATTCCTGGACTTTTTGGAAGACAAAGGTGGACATTGGGTCGGCTTGAGCGGCCTGGAAGCCTTCCAGGAAGCTGGGTTGAAAATGTCGGCGCACGCGGCAAGAGAGGGAGAAGGGGACGAAGGTAAGGCAATAGAGAGAGAGATTATCCAATTTGCAGTTATTAGCGAGTGACAGTGGCGAAAAAAAAAAAACAGGCTCAGTGGGGTGCGGGAATCAAATGATCAGAGCAGGGCGTCGTCCGAGTGAAGGAGGGGAGGCACCGTGATCACGGTGACGAGCGTAGGGAAACAAACTCAACATAGCAGAGGAAACGTCGAACGCCAGGGCACGAGCATTCCCGATCAACCAGCGCGATGGTGGTCAAGCTTCTCTAACCGCCTCCTTCTGCGCCGCCCCCCCACCCCGCGTACGCCCACGGGTTGCTCAACGATCAACCCGACAAGTCGTCCTTACCCGCCCGGTGACGACGACGCCGACTGCTCAGACATGTCACGTTCACAACCAAGAATTTTTTTCTGATCGATCGTTCTCGCACAACACCAAGCCGCCATCCAGCGTAGCGATCGTCTACTCCGCCCCTCCCCCCAGACTTCTGCGCTCTTCGCGAACAGCAGCCGGAGCGGACCCGATACCCCTTAAACGAAGCGCATTCGCGCTCTCAGATCACTGGAACCTTTCACCCCAACCGCAAAAAGTAGCCCCCCCCAAAAAAAAAGGCAATGTTCAAGTCACTGCACAAGTTTGACGCGTTCCCCAAGATCGAGCGCAACATCCAGCATGCGACGCGCACGGGCGGCCTGCTGACGCTGCTAGTGGCCTGCGCGTTACTGTTCCTCGTCATGTCAGAGTTTTCGCAGTACGCCACGATCCACCAGAACTACGAGTTTCTCGTCGATCAGAGCCTGGGCAGTCACGTGCAGATTTCGGTCGACCTGACGATTGCGATGAAGTGTGGAGGTGAGGCACGGGGAGAGGGGGGATGGTAATGGGTGCTGGGAGAGGATGGTGGCCCTGGGGAGGAGAGGGGGATCTGCAATTTTGCGTTTCGTTGTTTAAAACGTGTACGGCATCCTGCACTTTTAACCCAGATCTGCGGTCCGACGTGCTCGATGTGTCTGGCACGTCTCTCGCGCTTCAGCACGAGTTCACCGCGACGCCGGTCAAATTCCACACTCGCGGAGTCAGGCAACTGAGGTGAGGGGCGCCGCCGTATCTTTGACAGCAACCAAACAGCCCGCGCACAAGCTAATGAATGAGATTTGAGCAGCTCAAACAGCAAGAAAGACGACAACTTCAATATTCATCGGCTGGTTGCTGGCGCTGGATGGGAGTCGGGGGGAGAGAGGGTTGAAGTCGGAGACGGTGGGTTGGGTTTGTTTGTTTCACTTTTTTTTTTTTTTTTTTTTTTTTTTTTTTTTTTTTGCTTATCTCTTGCTCGACGTCTCCCTCACGAATCCCGCACAAACCAGACGCTTGCCGCATCCGAGGAAACGTTAACGTGAACAAGGTGTCGGGGATGCTGCACTTTACGGCTTTGGGGCACGGTCATATGGACGCAGCCCATGTTGCGCACGAAGGTTCGTTCATCTACCTTACCTTGCGCTGGGGGGCTCCCCGTTGGTAACACACACTGCGCGATCGCCTATAGCAATGAACTTTAGCCACCGCATCGACCGCCTTTCTTTTGGGATCTTCTACCCTGGTCTGGTTAACCCCCTCGACCACAGCTTGGAGATGGCGTCTGCCCGTAAGGGAGCCCTTTCAACGCTTCTTTTTTCGTTCGCCGCACTCATTCTATTTTTTCAACCCAAATTTTCGAACGTGCCCCTCCCTCCGCAGCTCTCGAAATCTTCCAGTACTTTGTGTCCGTAGTCCCCACCATCTATGTGGACCAAAACAGAGCGTTCGGATCCAAATTTATCCTGACCAACCAGTATGCCGTCACAGATTATTACCGCGTGATTGATGTGGACAAAGGCGGAGTAGGAGTTCCCGGTAAGAGCGGAATTCTGTGCAGATGTATCAACTTGGCCCCTAAGTGCCTTAAAAAAAAAAAACAAAAAAACACACGCACACACACACACACACACGCACACAAACAAATTTGCAGGCATTTTCTTAAAGTACGACATTGAGCCGATCGCCGTTCGCGTTACCGAGGCGCGGTCCAGCTTTTTGCACTTTTTGACGCGACTCTGCGGGATTGTTGGGGGTAAGTTTTTTTTTTTTCACTGTGCTAGCGCACGCGTATCGTGATTTTTTCTGGACGACGACCACCACCACCCTCCCCCCTCCCCCCCTCCCCCTTTTGCACCGCCCCTCCTGACACCTTTCTTTTTTTTCGTTCTTGCCTCTGACCCAAACAAGGCGTGTTCGTGTCGGTGGGGCTATTGAACAACCTGCTGCAGTTTGCGCAGGGTCTGATCTCCAAGAAGCAGTAGCGAGTTTGCCGTGTCGGGGGGAAGGGGTAGAAGTGGCGCAAGTGATGGCAATTTTCGGAGCGGCTCGGGTGGTGCCTGTTGAGTGTGCGCGTTTGCGTGTGTTTTTTCCCTTTCTTTTTTTTTTTTTTCTTCTTTTTTTTTCTTTCTTCCTCAGTCTTTTTTCGTTTTTGGCTTCTGTTCAGTGTGGGCGGGAGAGGACACAAATACCACACGCCATTGCTTCGAAGCACAGCACACCAAGAGCACACCGTATTCATGTTGGAGAAGGGCTTTCCTCACGCTGCGCAGAGCTGCGTGTCCCTCAATTTCTTGGCTTGGCCGCACCCTCCCACGGTATTAGCCGACCACATTGCGCACCCCCTACGACGCCCCTAGTCGCCCTTGGCCGCTGCGGCTGTTGGGCCGTCGGGCGCCTGGTGCTGGCAGCCCAACCCACTTTTTTCATGTCGCCCCCAGGGCCCCCCACCCCCCGTTTCTCTCCCTGGTGAGCAGCAGCACGGCATCCCGGCATCCCCCTCCTCTCTCTCTCTCCCCTCCCCGCGAGCCAGACGCGGTGAACTTGCAACTAACACGACACGAGGCGTGCGTGGGTGGGCAAGTTGCGTTTCCTGTAACGAAAGAAAAAAGAAGCAAAACAGAAAAAAAAATGTGTTTGGGGGTGGTGAGACGGGGTTTTCTCGCCTGTTTAGTGATACCTGCACTCCACCCCCCACCCCAAAAAAAAAAAAAATAAAAAAAAATAAAATAAAAAAGATGGCAACATTCGCGCACAAGCGGGGGCCCAAGCACCCGCACCCGCCCCACGTTGTTTCATCATGCAACTGGTGTGTGTGTGTGTGTGTGTGTGTGTGTGTGTGTGTGTGTGTGTGTGTGTGTGTGTGTGTGAGAACATGATGTCTCTAGTCATGCTTGGGCCTCATGGGGGGTCGGTTGGTCATTGCGGCAAAGCAGCAGCAACGCGGTGTGGGGCCGGGCGTTGTTAGCTGACTGACTGACTGCACCCAAAGCCGCGAACGGGGCTGCGAGGGAGCTGTGGGAGAGGGAAGAGTGTCAGAGAGAGAGAAAGAGAGAGACGGAGAGCGAGAGAGAGACCGGAGAGAGAGACGGAGAGAGAGAGACAGAGAGACAGAAAGAGAGAGAGGTCACTGCGAGTCAGTCCAGTTCCTGATCGATCCAACTGAATTTGAAGAGGAAGGAGAAGAAGTCAGAAACAACGCCCACCGACACTGGTCGAGCGACTGGCAGACAGAGAGTCGTGGGAAATTACGATGGTGTGAGCGGCAAACGAGTGACAGACAGAAACACTGCCGCCGCTCGCTCAACTCGGTCGCAAATGAAGCCGGCGACGCCTCGTGCCCGTCGCTGTCACCGTCACCTTTACCGCTGCCAACGCGCCGCCCAAAGCTGCAGCTCCGCCGCCGTCACCAGCAGCAACGGGCTCTCTGGACGAGTAGGAGGTGTGGGAGGAGCGCGAAAGGATGGGATCCGCAAACCCGTGTTGCTCCCAGCCTGCGCTCTGCCCGGTTGTTGGCTTCAAACAGCGGCGGGCATCTTCGGCCTGTGCGGTGGCTGCCTCCCGCGACGCCACCATCTCCGACACCGACGCCGCCGCCGCCGCCGCCCCACCACCACCGCCTCTTGCTGCCTGTACTCCTGCTGTTGCTGCCCCAGCTGCTGCCCCAGCTGCTGCTGCTGTTGCTCCGGCTGCTGCAACCGCCGTGTCGTTGCTCCGTCTGATCGCCACCCCCACAACGTTCCCCTGAGGAACCCTGCACCAGTCCGCCGCTGGCCTTGGCTTGGTCTCCTCTCCCAAGCCCACGCGATCGCTCAACTCTTTATTCATCGCAGCAGTAGCAGTCGTCGCTCGCCCACCAGATGGACCAGTACCCATCCGGATTGGCGGGAGCCACCTTGCTTGCTTCGTCCCGCTGTTGTTTCCTATAAGAGAACCCCACCACGGACGAGGAGCAGCGCCAGCGTTCCCTCCTGTCCTTCAGTGTTTGGCGCACCCCCTGGTCCACCTCAGAACATTACGTCAGCATCTTCACGAACATCCTCAACTCCCCTATGCACAGGCACAGGCGCATGTATCCTCTCGCTGTTGATCATCTCCGTCTTCTCAACCTTTTCGCTCGCTTCATGTCACCCACATAATCAAGTCCGCCGTGCAGTCCAAGACAGCAGCATCTCAGCCTCCCTCATTTTCACACCACATTCCATCGAGCCGCCGCAGTCCCCAATTGCAAACGCGACGTTCGACTTTCTACCCTCTATTAATATGTTTGCGGTTGTTGGTGCAACCTCCTTGGCATCTCAAAGTGGCATTCTATTTATTGGTCAGAATGAGTCGGACAAGGCCGCTGCAAACTGGTTCTCTAGCGATAATCTACTGGCCCCGCAGACGCGGAACCTGTTTGGGCACTCGACGGTTCGCCTCAATGACTCCAAGTTGCTGGTCTTCTTTGGAGCCACGACGAACCTTCCTAATCTCAACTTCTCTGCCGATCCCGTGTCCCTCCTCGATGTCTCCTCTATGACTTACTCTACTTTACCAACTACGGGCGATATTCCGGACCCTCGCTACCTCCACTCCACCGTCTACAATTCCGACGATAGCACCGTCACACTTTTTGGGGGCGCGACTTTTTCTTCCTTCTTGCAATCCGGAGTCAATCCCAACTCTGAGAAGTTTAGTCAGAGTACGCTTCCACCATATGACCCGGATGCGAGATTCCCGAATGATTCTAATGCCCTCTACACTCTGGATCTGAGGTCACTTGTGTGGAAGCGAAAAGCGTTTGAGAACACGACCTTCGTGCCGAAAACCCAAATCGGAGCTGCTTCAGCTCTTTACATGGATATGGCAGTGTTTTGCTTCGGCCAAGAGAGTGTACTCGATCAGTCTCCGAATAGCGACTGCTCTGTCCTCAACATTACCTCGAAAGAGTTTATACCATCTCCTCTAGGGTCAGTGGCTTTCGATTGATTGCATGTGCGGCAGTGTTCTAACCAAGCGCATCTGAACAGGTTTTCGGACCCTCCTTTGCCAAGATTCGGAGCGTCCCTGGTGACTTTCCCGAAATTGTCCAACGTATACCTATTTTCCGGTTGGAACCCGGCGCGCGGTGGTTATCCCCAGGATGTTTGGGCTCTTGACGGTCTCGCTCTGCCAACAATCGAGTGGAATGTGGTCAGTACGAGCGGACGCTCGTTTGCGCCTACGGGCCGTGCATTTGCTTCCTTGACGCTTGTGGAAGATGCCATGGTTGTGTTTGGTGGCCAAACTCTGAACGCGGATGCGCCACAGCCTTTGTTTTGGACCCTTTCCTTGCTGAATAATACCTGGATCAATAAGTGGTTTCCCGGAATCCCCCTTCAGCAAGTTGTGACGTCTAGAAAGCCCAGTAATCCAGTGAACGGAACGCAATCTACCGCATCACCGGAGGCTTCAGGAGCTACTGGCAGCTCTCAAACCGTCCTCATCACTGCGTCTGTCGTTGGAAGTGTGGTCGGAGTTGCTTTAATTGGAAGCGCCTTGTTCAGCATGCTAATCCGTCGTATGAGAAAAGACGACCCTCGGCAACCTTCGCGGCTCGGTGTGGATTTTCAGTTGGATGATCTCGATCGAACCCGTGGCACCAGCAGCATGGTTGGAAACTCGGAAAGAACGGAAACCCTCAAAGGCGTCTACCGCGGTTTGCGGCATCGTCGATACCAGCGCCACTCTTCCACTTCCGTCGAAGGATTGGTCAGCACTGCTGGGATTTCGTCCACGTTAGGGGCATATGGGCAAAGCCAGTTAGATCTTTCTGGTCCGCTCCAAGTAGTCCCGGCCCCTCACGATGCTCTCGAAATGTCTAGTCAACATTCACACCCAGACCTTCGGTCCAGCACCCCGATCGATAGCTTAGCACAGATTCCGTACGAAGCGACGTCTGCGGGCTTGTCCAGTGTGCCGGCGCGCTCGATCGTTCATAGTGGCACGTCTGACATAAGCACTGTCCGGTTTCCCTCCGGCTCCCGTCATCCTGCTTCCTCTGAATTCACTTCGAATCACAACAGCGACAGCCCCGCAACTGCTGTGATTTCTGCGTCTACATTTACAAATTCGTTGGGGACATCGCAGACTGTTCAGTCAGTACTCTCTCCTGTCACAATGATTTCTAGCCCTGAGCGGATTTCCAATGTCGTTGGCAGGGATCGAGGAGACTTGGACGTGAAAGAAGACGCATTGCGGCAGATTGGGAAAGCCTCGCCCGCAGGGCAGGCATTTGGTTCCGCGGCAGCGAATCACTCGGTAGTACCGATTGCTTCAGACCACGCGCGACTAGGACCTCCCACCCTGGCCCACGACCATCCCGAAGACGGCTGCGACGATGCAGCCTTTGCTTCTTGGGCTTACGGACATGCGGCGGTATGTTTGAATCAAATGTGGCCAATGAAGGAATTGGTGTCAAATCTAATAGACCAACACTCCAGGGCTTTGAAGTTGCCTCGAAGTCTTTGCTGCGCGACTTTCATTCCTCTTCGACCCCGGCTCCAGATCCGATTCTGAGCCACAGAAGCAGCTTTTCCGGTGCGCACCACCAAACCGTCCCCGGAACTCGGAGTCCAAACCCCTCCCTTCCACGCAGCTTCACAAGTAGCGCTGGTCGCCCTCCTTCTACGCGCAGCACTCTTCCTGCCGACGACGATGCATTCGAGGCGTGGGCATGGGGCGAAGCGGCGCACATCCTAGTCCAGCAGCGACGACCAGGGACGCCCTCGGACCTTGGATCTCTGGGGTCCGGGGGACGGTTGCTAGATCATCGGAGATCCATCACCAGCGGGACAGGAAGCATTCCGAGAGGCTGGCGAGGCGCAGGGCGAACGAGCTGGACCAACATGAGCGGAGCGGGCGTTGCTGGCGGGTTGTCGTCGCCGGTCCCTTTAGATGACGGCGTGCGTTCGCTGTCAAGGCGCAGCAGCGGCAGTTTGAGTGTTCCTGCCGCAGGCAGTGGAGGTGTCGGTGGCGGCGGCGGCGGCGGCGCAAACTCAGGGGCCAGCAGGCTTGCCGCTGAGGCGGCAGCGTTTGCTGCTGCGATACGAGGCTTGGGCCTCGCGACTTGGAACGGTGCGGGCAGTGGGATCGGGTCTGTCGGGAGATCGTCGGGCGACGTCGGTCATGGTCTTCCCCACAGCTCGCAAGGACCTTTGGATGGTGCGATGGCCGACCGGAGCGAGGACAGAGCATTTATCGCGTACGCATTCGGTTACGCGGCAGGGCTGGCGGCCGGCGCCCAGGCGTCGGAGGTTGCAGTCAGCGACGCCGCGCGGCAGGCAGCGATGGCAGCGGCGGCGGCGGCGGCGGCGGCAGCAGCAGCAACGTCGGCGAACCCTTTGGGCGGAAGTTCTGGAGGAAGAGGAGCCGCACCACAGGGGCTTCAAGCGCTGATAAAGTTGCGGCCTCCGGGTGTGGAGGAGCGAGAGGCGGTCGACTTTTTCGACGACCTGCAGCGTGCGGTGAGCGGCGTTGGCGTTGGCGTTAGCGGCGGCGGCGGCAGCGGTGAAAGGCCGGTCAGCGAAGGTTGGTGCAATTGCGGGTGCGGGAACGAGGACGACGAGTGCCTCGGGATGGGATTGGAAGAAGGATCGGAACTGCGACTGGGAGCGGCATTCGCGGGGGAGCGCAAGTGGGCCACGGCGAGCGGAGAGCAAGAGGAGGCGGCGGCGGATGGTACGCGGTAGTGGGGGTATGGGGGGGGGGGAGGTCTTGACGTCGGATTCGGGTGTGGGGAGCGGACGCTGTCGCTCGGACATTACTTTTTGTTGTTGTGAGCCCCGACTCTCTTGGAGTGCTTGTTTTTTGTGTTTTTTTGTGTGTTTTTTTTTTTTATTTTCATTTTTCAAGCGTGTGTACACAGATTCGAACAACCAAGTTTCCACCACTTGCCGCATAACCACTCGATCGAAGACAGACCCCTTTGCTAGCTTTTACGCCATGGCTACGATGACAATCCTCGTTCATGACCAACAATTGCAATCGTCAACCCCCAACATGACAGAATTTCAGAAGACTTTCTGAATCGCCTTCCACCGCAGGTTTGAAACAAGTAGTGTTGCAAAACAACACCTAATTTTCAAGTCAACTTGCTGGCTCTGTCAGTGTAACACGCGTGTGCAGACCTGTTATTGCCTCGAACCTCCGCTGGCTTCCCGCGAAAACGAGTCGCTGAGTTGAGTACATGAAGAGTCCCAACTTATCCACGGGCGTTCGTGAAGAGGAAGCTCGTTCGTCTGCCCGCCACCGCAGGAACGAAAAAAAAAAAAAAAAAAAAAAAAAAAAAAATAATCGCCATTGCTCTGGGCTTTTTTTTACTCGCATTCGGACAGTGCCAATACCAGCTGGGAATAAGCCCCCCTTCCATCCCTTGCCCTTTGCTACCCCCAACCACCACTTCGTCCCTCCGATGTGATGATGGAGAAAAATAAAATTAAACAAAGAGGGGGAAGAGAGATAGAGAAAAGCGGGGGCGGTAACATGAGACGCAGAACCCCCCTCCTCCCCGCTAAAACGTGAGCGAGCGTCGGATCCGGACGAATAAAGAAAAAGAAAGAAAAAAAAAATAGTATTCTGGCCCACCCTGTGGCCCTAAATTTTACGCCTTTGCGAGCGCCGCGAGCGCGGCCGAGATGGCCTGGACGGCGTGGTCGTCCGCGAGCTCCTTTGCGTGGTTGAGCGCGGCCGTGTACGCCTTTGTCGCCGCGCGGGTGTTGCGCGCACGCCCTGTTTTTTTTTTTTTTTTTTTTTTTGTTTTGTTGGGTGTGGTGGTTGAGACATTTGAGAAACAGATTGCAAAGGCGGAGAGAGAGAGAGAGGGAGAGAGATAGAGAGAGAGGGAGAGAGATAGAGAGAGAGAGAGAGAGAGAGAGAGAGAGAGAGAGAGAGAGAGAGAGAGAGAGAGAGAGAGAGAGAGAGAGAGAGAGAGAGAGAGAGAGAGAGAGAGTCCGCACACACCCAACCTGCCCCAATTTACGCGTTCCCTTTGCACACCACACCCTTGAAACCCACCTTCCACCTGCGCCAGCAGCACCCACGCGTTTCAGCGCCCACCGCCGCTCCTTCACCGCCTCCGCGAGCGCCCCGCACGCCTCGGCGCACGCCCGCGCCGCCCCGTCGTGCCCGAGCTCCAAATGGCACCGCCCCACGTCGTGCAGCAGCCACGCCCGCTCCACCGCGTTGCCCACCGCTGCCGCCGCCGCCGCTGCCGAAGCCGAAGCCCCCGTCCCCCCGCTGCCGCCCGCCGCCGCCAGCAGATACAACCACCCCGGCCGCCTTGTTCGCAGCCGCAAGCGCCACCGCCGTCGCCGCCGCCGCCGCGGACTGCAGCGCAACCGCCCCCGTCCCCGACGCTGCCGCCGCCGCCGTCGCTGCTGCCGCCGCAGCTGCTCCCCCCGGCGTCTGGCTGCGCAGCCGCTCCGCGAACGCGGTGATCGCCTCGTCGTACCGGTGCAGTCGCACGCATACCCGCCCGAGATTGCCGAGCGCGCGGAGGATGCAGGCGTCGAGGTTGGCTGCGCGGGAGGCGGCCAGGTCTGGGGGGGTGGGGGGGAAGGGCGTGTTTTTTATTTTAATTTTTAATGGGGGTGGGAAGGTGGGAGAGATGGTCGAAGGGAAGCCGTCGAAAAAAAAAAAAAGAAAGAAAAAAAAAATTGAAATCACCTTTTCGGTGGAGTTGGATAGCCTGCGGGAGGCTGCCGATTTCCATGCAAATGTTGCCCAACGTGCTGGTGATGTCCGAAAGGTACTGGTCGCGATTCTGCAGGTTCCGCATGTCGCTGACGCGTGTGTACAGGTTCTCGGCTCGGTTCAGCGCTGTCTGGAGGTCGCCTTCGTCAATGGCTTTGCGTGTGGTTGTGGGATGGAGGGGTGGTTACGGTGTTCAGTGTTTGCGTTTGGTTGGTCTCTTGCTAAGATTAAGATACCTTTGTTGATGACGTTCATCACCGCGAGAACCGACTTTTCCGTCTCGGACTTGAAAGGTTTCCTGCCGTGGGGTTTGGGGGTTGGGGGGTTGGGGGGGGGGGGGGAAGGACAGCTTTGGTTGAGAGAAAAACCCCTGGGAGTGGAGCGCAACGACAACGTACTCTGGCCCAGCCCTTGGCAGTATCGGCGGCGCGCCGACCTTGACAATGTCCGCCACAGCCGCCGCCGGCGACGCCCCAGCATCCCCGGCCCCACCGCCGCCGCCGCCGGCGCCCGCACCGCCACCTCCACCACCTCCGCCTCCACCACCCGCGCGGCCGCCCGTCATGCTCGCCGCCGGCGCCGTCTTGGGCCGGTACCCGCCGCCCGTCTTCGGGTTCAGCAGCCGGCTAGCCTCCGCGGCGTCCCTGCGCTGGAACTCGGCCGCCTTGGCCGCGATCAGCTGCCGGTTCCGCGCCGAGATCGCCTTGGCCTGGATCTTGGAGTGCTCCTTCCGCCGCGCGTAAATCGGCTTCTGCTGCCGCCAAAACTCGGTGCGCGTCTCGAGGTACGACAGCGCGTCCGACACGAGGGAGTAGATGTCGTCGTTGGGGTTGTTTATAAAGTCTGCGGGGGCGTTTTTGGTGCGTGCGTGTGTGTGTGCCGGCCCACGGAGGAGGAGGTGGGTCGATGGGAAGGTTTAAGTGTCATGGACGGAAGCGTCCCTCTCCAAGAAAATAAATTAACTATGCGAGGAAATGTTACCCTTGTCGCTGATGAGAAGCTCGAGATACTCCTTGTCCGCATACAGTTCACCCAGGAGCTGCTTTACCGTCTTACCCGAACCGGCGTTCGCATCTTTCTTGGCCTCCCTGCGCACACTGTCGCGACCGCTTCCTGCACTGGACGGAGCTTTCAAAGATACTCCACCTGGACCTGATCCAGACTGCTGAACAAACTTGACACCGGTGGGGGCTTGAAACTTGTAGTCTTTTGGATCTGTAAAATGGTAGAGTGATGGTAAGCGTATTTGGAGGCTTAGTCCACTGCATCGTCTGAAACTCACTTCCGATAGAGTTGTCGATGGCCTCTCTCGCTTTTTGTATACCCAACCGGAACTCGTCGAGCTCGGGACGAAGCTTGTTACCACGGTGGTAAAAAACCAAAGCCATCTCGAAATCTCCCTTTGCGTACAAAGCCTCTGCTTTTTGGAAAACACCCTATTGGCACAGCGCTTAGATTTTCTTTTCGGACTGAGTATGTCATCGGTAAACGTGGTACCTTGAAAAATTCCGGGTCCTCCCGCAGCGCCATGTTTGCGTCCTCGAGAGACGCTTCAGAATCGCCGAGTTGGAGGTAGCATTTCGACCTTGCCACAAGGCCGTTTTTATCGGACGGACGTAGAGCCAGGGCCTGCCGTGGTGAAATGCTTGCATTCAGTGAATGCGAAACTTAAAGATGACGAAAGCGGAATTCTGCAACGGCAAATGTGGGGTAATGGGAATAGAAAAGAAAGTGGGATTTGAATATCTCCAATCGAACCTTTGTGTACGCCTCGATAGCCTTTTTAAAGTCGCCCTGCTTCGCGAGGATATCTCCCTCTGCAGCGTACGACTGAAAAGAGGAGACGGGCATCTCGACCTCGGATGCGTCCTCGTCGTCTCCCCCGCTCTTCTTCTTTGGTTTTGAGCCGGGCGCTCCCAGGCCCCCTCCGCTTCCGAGATCGGTGGTGGCGGCTGCGGCGGTGGCAGGTCGCGGTCCGCCGCCTGCCTTTTTCGCCGGCATTTATGCAACTATTCGGACGAACGAATGGGAAGGTGTGCCCTCAGGGTGGGATGGGAACGCCAAGGGGACGGCGGGGTACTGCTACGGCGTCAGGAGCGAAGTTCGAATGCTGCAGTGCGACTGCGAAGGGGCGGGAATGAATGGGTTCGGCTGGGAATATAAGAGTTTGTCGATCGGTAGAAACGAGAGCTTCGCCAAAAATTGTCGCGAATAAGGAGACCAAACCGAATCAGAAGACACCATTTTCGAAGTAATAGCGGTTCGGCGCTTTGCCTTCTTAAACGATGAGTACGATCGACAAGCGCATCGACGACCACCTCACAAGCATCAGCGATGACTTGCGGGCCATCTCTCTCGACGTACGTGCGTGCGTGCGTCTTGCGTGTGTGTGTTCGCCTGGGCAATGGGGGGCGGGCTCACCGGATGCATGCGGCGGACTGAGTTCCACGCGGCGGGTGCAGGGCGGCCTTCCTTTCGCCGCTCGATGAGTGGGCGAGGGCAAGCTCTGCGCGAGATCTGCTGCACAATGCTCAGCCTGATCCACATGTTCAAACCCTCCTTGCTGGCAGATTCATTCGAACCCGGAGCTTGCATTCAAGGAACACCGCGCCCACACCATTCTCTCCGACTAGTTGAGTCGCTTTGCAGCATTTTTCCACCGAGCCATCCCCCAACAGCCTTCGAATGAGCTAACGCCCAAATCACACCACCCTTTCACCTCCACTTCAACGTTTTCCCAACCCACCCCGCAACCACCAGCATGGAGAAGCAAGGCTTCACAGTCACCCGCAAAGCATGTGGCCTGGACACCGCCTTCGTCGCCACCTGGACCTCGTCCAACCACGCCGATGCAGCAGCGCCGCCGGTCCACGCGGCGTTCCTCTCCGAGTACGACGCGCTGCCCCAGATCGGCCACGCGTGCGGCCACAACCTGATCGCGATCGCCGGCGTCGCGGCGGCGCTCGCCTTCCGCCACGTCGCCGCCCTCGACGGCCTCCGCGCCCGCGTCACGCTGCTCGGCACCCCGGGCGAAGAGGACGCCGGGGGCAAAATCAACATGATCAACGCCGGCGCGCTGCAAGGCGTCGACGTCGGCCCTCATGGTCCACCCGGGTCGCGCAAACATCGCCCTCGCACGTTACCTCGCCCTGACCGCCTTCACCCTCGAGTACTTTGGAAAGGCCGCCCACGCCGCCGCCGCCCCCTGGGAGGGCGTCAACGCCCTCGACGCCATGCTCCTCGCGTTCCAGGGCGTCGGATTGCTCAGGCAGCAGTGCGCGCCGTCAAACAGGATCCACGGCGTCATCAAGAAGGGCGGCGACGCCGCCAACGTCATCCCAGATCACACCGTTGCGAGCTTCATGTGAGTTTGTTGCTTGGAGGGAGGTTTCCCTTTTTTTTTCTTTTCAGTTGCGTCGACGACGATTTAACCTACTCGTGCCACAACCGACCCCCGCCTACAACGCCCCAGGCTCCGCTCCGAAAAAGTTGCCGACCTCGCCTCCCTCCGCGCGCGCGTCCTCGCCGTCTTCGCCGGCGCCGCCACCGCGACAGGCTGCACGCACGCGGTCCGCGAAGACCCCGTCTTCGCCGACGTGGTCGTCAACCCGACGCTCGCCGCCCGCTACGCCGCCGCCGCCGCCGCCCGCGGCTGCGCGTTCCCCTCCCGCGAAACCCAGCTCGAGAAGCCGTACGGCTCCACCGACATGGGCAACGTCTCGCAGGTCGTCCCCGCCCTGCACCCCGTCTTTGACGTCGGCGGCTGCGACCAGGAGATTCACACTATAGAGTTCGAGAAGGCCGCAAAGTCCCCGGGAGCCCACGCCAACGCGTTGCGCGCTGCCGCGTGCGTGGCCGAGACCGCGCTGGCGTGTTGCGTGGACCCCGAGTTGCTGCGGCAGGTGAAGAAGGATTTTGAGGAGGTCCTGGGCCCCGGCGGTGGGTATGTGTGGCGGTCGGATGAGGAAGGGAGGCCGGATGGAGTACCAAAGTGAGACCTATTAAAAACAATGTGAAAAGGTGATCAACGATTGGAAACGACAAGCGCTACAACTGATAGCGGCCTGAAGCAATCTGTTTGGGTTCGCCCTTCTTCCTTTCATCGTCCTGTACCACCGTCTGCTTTTGTGTTGTTTATTGCTGCAACAATATCGGCCAGTTTATCCCTCTCCCCCTCGCTTGCTCAAAAGACAAATATAAGATATAAGAACAAAGAAGATAAGTGCACCTGTTTGAAAAATGGCACAATCAATGAGTGGGACAATAGGAGGTCAAGGGCGATGTTTTCTTCGTCAAACAAACAGCACCTTCGCGTTCGATCTGGGCGGCAACGCTTGCTTAGACTAATCGGAGCGAAACGTCTCCTCACGGCCACTATGGGTCATTGTTCGCTCTGATGCGGCTCAGTTGCTCCCTCCGTTCACAAGCCACAAGACCAGAGACAGCACAAGCGACAGAGACGCAAACGCAGCATTGACAGTGGCTGACGGCGACAGGCAGTACCGCCCCATGCAAAAGTCTTGGTTACCAATGAGGCCGAGCACCTGGGCCGACGCTGGGTGGCCTAACCCAATTCCGAGACAGCAGACGCCCCTAAAAAAAGGGGAAGTGAGAACAAGGCGTCATCTTTAAAATAAATGCCGACGCATACTCACCACGAAACACCAAAGAGCGCCGGTCCGTTCATTTCGAAAGCAAGCACAGTCATGACCACATAGGCCGCGGAAGTCGCGAGCCCGTTAAGAACCAAGGAGGCCGCCCACTCGACTACTCCCGTGATGCCAAAGCTGGTGACGGTGGCAGTAACCAAAAGGGCCGCGCCAAGGACCAACCAGAATGCGCGGCGTAGGCGTCGAATGTGCAGTCCGTCTGCAGCAAAACCAATAATAAGCGGACCCAGGGCGAGGGACGCCAGCTTGGTTGCGGAAAATATCAGCTTGCTGTCCAGCTTTGAGCCTTTGAAGACGCTGGGTGCGATGTCGTGAAGCGACTGGAATGTCCTGAAAAGAAAAGGATTTCTGAGCGTCAGACAACTGGCACAGCTCCCGGGACATAAACAGAACATGGGCCTGGAAACTCACAGGTAGCTACTCGCAGCGATGCAGGTGCAAGTTAAGGCGAACGCGATGGCAGTGCCAGCCCAGCCGCGACGGCGCGTCGACCGGCGGCTTTCGGCCTCCACAACAGCCTCCGCAACCGCAGAGACCACGGCCGCCGCCGCTGCAGGGTCTCTACGCTCTGGCCGACCCGTAAGCAGAGGCCTCCGTTCTTCATCTCGGCTCCTGCCTCCGCTGCTTGCTGAGTCCTCGTCGTCTTCATCCTCATCTTCGTCACCAGCAAATTCGTCGCCGTCAGTGTTCTCCATGCAGTAACCAGCAAAGACAGCAGACAGGAAACCCACAGCACAGAGCACAGCGAGGGTGGTACCCAGCTCGTCCTTGCCCATTCCAATGGGATCAAAGGAGAGTGTCGAAGCAAGCAGTTGAAGCGCAGGAGCCACGCGGAATGCAGACAGGCTGATCGCGGCCGCCAGGTTTCGCGCGACGAACCGGCGTTGATGAGTCTTCCTTGCGTGACGCAAGCACTGAGCGAGGCTCGCTTGGAGAAGGAGCTGAGAGCCCACGCCGTGCAGGACTCCGATAAGGAGAAGATCACCGGCATATCCAGCAGTCGTGGGTGCGATCATTAGGGAGAAATAAGCCGTCGCGTAGCTGGATGCAAGGACCAGACCAGCCACCAGCGTTGCCCATTTCGAAGGGATGCGATCGATCACCAATCCCACAAAAGGAGCAGCCGCGAAAAAGGCGAACGTCGGAGCCCATTCCAGGACCAGCTTTTGGCTGTCTGGAAGCTTGTGGTGGCGAGAGAGCTCCGACACGATGAAGGGGGCCAACGTCAGCAAGCCGGCCGCCGATCCGCCGAACAGAGCAGCCAGTCTGTTCCGATGCGTTGCACGGAGAATGGCAGCATCGCGGCGCTTTACTCTCACTTCCGAGTCGAAGAGGGCACCGAGTGAGCTGACCAGCGGGGTGCTTGTTCGAGTTTGCGGGGCGGGGATAGATCTGGAGGGAGTGAGCGGGCGCGGTGGAAGGTAAGGGTATTGTTGGTGGTGCTGTTGCTGCTGCTGCTGCTGCAAGTGCGCCTGGAGAGAGGGAGACGAGCGGGCGGACCGCGGCCCACCACTTCCCGACGAGGTTGAAGGATTGGACGACAAGGCGGAGAGGGGTGCTGCGTACCCACCAGCCCTGCCGCCTCCGCCACCGCTTCCGGCTGCAGCCGCCATGGGAAACGAATGGGACAAGGCAGGCCTAAAGGAAACGGTGGCAGCCGCAGGAGGATGGGATTGGGGAGTGGAGCGAGGAGTGCCGTTAGAGGAGGAGGCCGAGGAGGACGAGGAGGAGGAGGAGGAGGAGGAGGAGGAGGAGGGGGGTGGTAGTGGCGGTGGCGGCGACGAGGACTAAATTGTTACTGTTGCTTTTGGTTGCAGCAGACGAAGAGGAAGAAGAAGCAGAAGAGGAGGAGGAAGGAGGAGGAGGGACGAGCGTGTGCGACGCAATGACGCCAGCCGACCGCGAAGAGGACGAGGGCGAGGAGAACGAGGACGAGGACGACGGTGGCGGCGGCGTCGGCGTCGGCGTTGGCGATGGGCTGAGGTTTGTGAGGGGCGGCGCCGCTGAAGCGGCTTGGGTGGCAGGACGACGCCGTCGGGCCATTCGATTTTTTCAAACGAAGGATGACTCTTCCTCCTCCCTTCGCCTAACCAAAGAAAGGAAGCAAAAAAAAAGAAAAAAAAAAAAAAAAAAAAAAAAAAAGGCAGCGCCGGCAGCAGCAGAAGCAGCAGTAGCAGGAGCAGCTCCGAGAAGAACAAATTGCGTATACCTCTGCAATGCGGTTGGAACCGAGCGAGCGCGGTGCCTGCTTTGAATCCGTTCCCTTGCCCGTTTTCAACATAGAGATTTCATTCCAATGATTCCACAATCTCAGAGTATTCAACAACAGCAAACAAGCCAGCACCGGGGTCTGCATAGTGATGGCTTGCTCTTCTAATGAGCAGGATGTAGAAGAATCATCGATAACACACAGGCACAATGGAAGCATTGCTATTCACTTAACATTTTTCGGAGGATGTATTTAAGAATTCGAAACCTTTAAGAGTGCGCGTAAAGCGGTGCCATAGAAAGTTTGATGACAGAAAATTGCATTCTCAGGGAAAGTTCCAGTAAGGAATATCACTTTTTCTATTTCCATCGAGTCACAGTGAGCAGCAGCGAAAAGAAACACAAATGGCATCTTGCGAGCTGCATAACATCTTGATGTATGACCAATTGACCATGTCGAAGATTCCCTGCAGCTGCTTATTGGGATCGATGGTGTTTCTTTCCTCTGCTGCTCACTGTGACACCATCGATCCCAATAAGCAGCTGCAGGGAAACTTAGACATGGTCAATTGGTCATACACCAAGATGTTATGGAGCTCACAAGATGCCATTTCTGTGATCATCAGCGCCTTATCACCAGGAATAGAGCCTTGAATCCCTTGACTCTCTGTGGCATACTTTCAACTAAAAGTTGAAGCAATACTTAGAATCTATTCTCCAATACTTATAGAGAACAAATTCTTTTCGAAGCTAAAATCCGAGACAGGCAAGTCCTTTTGCTCATTTAGCTTCAGGTATTCCCAAGAACTCTCGATAGCACATAGATTCCAGACAGGGTTCTTTGCGGACCAATGAAGAGCTCTCGATCGTGCTTCCAAGCTCATTGTCCCAGTTTCATTGGAGTCCTGTTGCATGGCATTGCTTTTGATGAAGTTGGCAGCCACATTCCATTTATCCTTTCCAAACAGCAGAAACCCTCAAAACTCGCCAACGTTCTTGGTTGAGTTGAGCCAGTCATCAATGATTGAAAAGCATCTCGATTACTTTGGTCTAAACAAAATCCGAAAAAAGAGAAAAATTTGTCAGGAACAGGGCAGGACAGGGCAAGGCAGGCAAGGAACTGAGAAGAGCGATGATTGTATTGTAAACAATAATTCACTTGAGGGATGGGACAGGTCCCCATCCTCCCTTTATAAAATTTGAGAGTCTTCCTTGTCGAAACTCAAAGAAAATTCCAGAAAGAACAATTAGTAATACAATGATACCAATGATACCAATGACAACAACAAGTCAAGTCAGAAAGGCAAAGAAGGTTCCAGAAAGTTCCACAAAGTTCCAGCTAGAAGGTTCCAGAAGGTTCAAGAGGTTGATTCATAACAAGATTCTGGGCAGGTCTTGCATGAGCTCAAACAAAAAGCTTTCTTCCTGTTCTCCTCCAAATACAGACTTTCCCAGTTTCAAAAGCTGCCTCGACTGACCAAACAACTTTGGTGTTATGAATCACCCTCTGGAAACCTCTGAAACCTTCTAGAACATTCCTTCATGGAACCTTCTGGAACCTTCTGGAACATTCCAGAACATTCCTTCATGGAACCTTCTGGAACCTTCTGGAACCTTCTAGAACATTCCTTCATGGAACCTTGTGGAACCTTCTGGAACCTTCTTTGCTTTCCTGACTTGTCCTGTTGTCATTGGTATCATTGGTATCATTGTATTACTAATTGCTCTTTCTGGAACATTCTTTGAGTCTTGACAAGGAACATTCTCAAAAGGTATAAAAGGGGGATGGGGAACCTGTCCCATCCCTCAAGTGAATTATTGTTTCCAATACAATCATCACTCCTCTCAGTTCCTTGTCTGCCTTGCCCTGTCCTGCCCTGTTCCTGACATCATAATTCACTTCACCCTCTCCCACTACTCTCTGCCATCATGTCTGACCCAAACAACACCTTCCCTGATGCAACTGCCTTCCAAGCCTTGATGGACCAATTACAAGCCCTCTCAAGACAGACACACCAACTTCAAGAACAAGTCCTTCACCAGCAGCACCAGCTTCAACAACAACTTCACCAACAAGAACATCAAGCTCTTCCCCTGCCTCAAGCCAACCAAGCAAGAGAGCCCAAGGTTCCCAGCCCTGACAAGTTCACTGGGCTGGCCAAAGACCTTAGGAACTTCATGGCCACTGTGGAGAATGTCATCCTTCTCCAACCTTCAAGATTTCCCAGTGAGCAAGTCAAGGTTCTTTTCACAAGCACCCTCCTGTCTGGTCAAGCTCAATCATGGTACAGATCTCTCCCAAGCACACCCACCACCCTGCAAGAGCTCTGGGAGGGGCTGGAAGCTACCTTTGGTGACCCCTACGCATCTTGGACAGCAAGATCCAAGCTCAAGCATATCAAGCAAGGAAAGCAATCTTGTGTGGCCTACACCAACCAATTCAAGCAACTAGCCAGAGACTCTGGATACAATGATGCAGCTCTGATGGAGCTGTACCATGATGGTCTCCATGAGTCTATCCAAGACATGCTCTCCCAGTCTCTGCACATCCCTGAGACCTTGGAAGAGTACATTCTCCTTGCCATCAAGATTGACAACAGACTCTACTCCAAGAGGCTGAAGCAAAGACAAGTAGGAACTACATCAAGAGCTACCCCAGTTCCTCAAGCTCTTACAGTTCCTGAACCCATGCAAGTGGATGCAGTTGAGACACTTCCTAAGGGTCCTCTGAGCCAAGAGGAGAAAGCAAGGAGGGCCCAGCAGGGACTGTGTTTTTACTGTGGCTCCAAGGAGCATGCTGTCAAGGACTGCCCAAGGAAGAAGCACCCAAACTCCCAGGTCCAGGCTCACTGAGGGGCAATTCCCTGGACCCTCCTCCAAGCTGCCCCTGTTTCATCACCACCACCAGCACCACAAACACCTCAGATTCCAAGCCCCACCAACTCACCATGGATGTCAAGATTCAACTCTCACCCAAGTCAACCATCACAACCAAGGCCCTTATCGACTCTGGATCATCCTGCAACATCATTGATGCCACCCTTGCCAAGTCTTGTGCCATTCCCACCATCAAGAAATCCACACCCCTCAAGGTCCACTTTGCCAATCATGCTCTGTTCAAGGAAATCAGCCATGAAACCAAGCTAAACCTCCACATCCAAGACTTTCCACCATGGGGAAGTATTGGATCTTGGCTCACCCACATTCTCTGTCATCCTGGGATTACCATGGCTGCAAACCCAGAACCCTGCCATTGATTGGGTCACTGGTCAAGTCCAACCTCCACCAATCGGAACAGTCACCCAAAACTCAAGTCAAGCCCCCAAGTCTCATGCTCTCAAGCCCTTGATTCAAGATTCACAGCCAGCCAAGACTCAAGTTCCACAGTTCACAGTTCACAGTCAAGATTCAAGTAGAGCTCATAGAGCTCACAGTCATGGCCATGACTCTAGTTCACAGAACCCACAGTCAAAGATTCAAGTACCACAGTTCACAGTCCAAATTCAAGATTCAAGCTCCACAGCTCACAGTCTTTGCCAAGAACAGAACCCTCAGTCAAAGATTCAAGAATCGCAGTTCCCAGTCAAGAATTCAAGCCCCCCCACTGATGAGCACAGAAGGACAGACCTTGCACCTGAAGGGGGAGATGGTTTCACCCCACCATCCAAGACACACCTTTCACTGTTTCCTGACAGTGTGTGGGCCCATGCTATTTCCAAGGACCCCAAGCCTCACAAGATTCAAATCAGCCAAGAGGAGGAAAAACTTGAGATACTCAAGACAAGGCATGATGCAGCAACAGCTGGACACCCAGGAGAGCACAAGACATATGAGCTTGTTTCCAGAGACTTCTACTGGCCGGGCATGAGGAAGTACATCAAGAACTATGTCAGCAGCTGTGAAACCTGTCAAAGAAACAAATCCAGCAGACACAAGCCCTATGGACTTCTGGAGCCCCTCCCAATCGCCATCAGCCCTTGGAATCAAGTCTCAACTGTCAACTGCTTATCACCCTCAGACTGATGGACAAACAGAAAGAACAAACCAGACTCTGGAGCAGTATTTGAGGTGCTATGTCAGCTATCAACAGGATGATTGGCCCACCCTCCTTCCGCTGGCAGAATTTGCTCTCAACAATTCTCTCCACTCAAGCACCCAGCTATCTCCTTTCTTTGCAACCTATGGCTTCAATCCAAGAGGAGATCTTCTGGGACAAGAGACCCTATCCAATGTCCAAGCTCCTGCTGTGGCTTCACACTTGCATAAGCTCAAGATCATCAGCACCTTCCTGGACTCCACCTTGAAGCAAGCCCAAGAAGATGCCTCAAGATTCGCCAACACTCACAGAATGGACCATGACCTTGCTGTGGGTCAGCAAGTTTGGCTTCTGAGGAAGAACTTGCAGACCAAAAGACCAAGTCCCAAGCTAGACAACCTCAAGTTGGGACCTTTCAAGATCTTGGAGCAAATCAATCCAGTCACCTTCAAGCTGGATCTCCCTGCATCCATGAAGATCCACCCAGTTTTCCATGTCAGCCTTTTGGAGAAGTTTGTGGCCAATTCCATTCCAGGCAGAGTTGTTCCTCCTCCTCCTCCAGTTGAGGTAGAAGGTGAAGAGGAATTTGAGGTTGAACAAATCTTGGATGCCAAGTGGTTTGGAAGGACACTCAAGTTCCTTGTTAAGTGGAAAGGTTACTCAGATGCTGACAACACCTGGGAACCTGAGTCAAACCTCACTCGCTGCCAAGACCTTCTGCTCAAGTTCAAGACCAGGTACCCCACCAAGTTGCAGAAGAGGCCTAAAAGGGGAGATGATGTTATGAATCACCCTCTGGAAACCTCTGAAACCTTCTAGAACATTCCTTCATGGAACCTTCTGGAACCTTCTGGAATATTCCAGAACATTCCTTCATGGAACCTTCTGGAACCTTCTGGAACCTTCTAGAACATTCCTTCATGGAACCTTGTGGAACCTTCTGGAACCTTCTTTGCTTTCCTGACTTGTCCTGTTGTCATTGGTATCATTGGTATCATTGTATTACTAATTGCTCTTTCTGGAACATTCTTTGAGTCTTGACAAGGAACATTCTCAAAAGGTATAAAAGGGGGATGGGGAACCTGTCCCATCCCTCAAGTGAATTATTGTTTCCAATACAATCATCACTCCTCTCAGTTCCTTGTCTGCCTTGCCCTGTCCTGCCCTGTTCCTGACATCTGGCTCACTCGTTGGCAGTCCAGTCTTTGTGCAAGGAAGCAAATGAAGCTGGGACAGTGGTCCACATAGAAGCATCCGTTGTGCTCGACAATTTGCATGGCTTGGAGCTTGGAGAAGAAGGTTGAGGGGAAGTTGGTGGAATGCTGCGGAGTAATCAATCTTCCATATAGCAAGAACGTATCCCTCAGGAATATTTTCAGCCATGTGCAGGAGCCAAGGAAGTGCGTCTGCTAGAGAGTTGTAACGGACGTCTCGCCCTGTAAGTCTGTAGTGCATGGGGTGGGTTTGCTGAGGTGAAACCTGGACGTAGTCTATAACGGTTCACCATTGATGGCGCTTTCTCTTCCCATCAGTGGAACAATATAAAAAAAAAAAAAGTAACGGACGTCTTGCAGCCATCCACATTAAAATTGATGCAGAAGGGTGCCCTTGCTTGATTGCTTGAGTCGTGTAACGTAGAGCCAAGGACTATTCTTAGACTTGACACGCTTATCGGAGGAAGATGACGAGAGAGTTGGGGCATTACCGAGTCGAGAATCGTCCTCAAAATAGCGAGTTAGTCCTTCGATTGACTGCGCGAGTCCATGAAGTTACGATCGAGATTGGTTGATAGATCGAAACGCCAAGAAATGTCCGCCTCGTTGCATGCCTTGAAGGTTATGGTTGGGTGATAGTCGGCGCTGTGCATGGCCATGAACCATCCGACGCAGTGTTGGGACCAGGCACCCTTCAAAGGGGACCACCACCATCGAAAAACAGTGCCTCGAGAATTTGTCTGTAACGAATGGCGCCGCGGTGCCAGGTAGGAAGATCTTGGACCACAAGGGTGGCAATTGTTACGCTAATTAGCCTGTAAGTGTCTGGCGAGGTAAAATTCGTTGTAGCTGTGGCGAAAAGCTTGTTGCACGAGTGAGGACTCCAAGGGATAGGCAACGCTGAATAGAATTGAGACGTTCCACAAACAGGGGGGGTTTGGGAGTCGTCCGCTAATCCCCAGTTTCACGAGTCCGAGCGGGGTGCGTGCGGGCGTGTGGCGGTGGACGCTTAGGGTATGATATGTGGATTGAGAAGACGGAGCGTGTCTCTTTCTGAATGCGCGGTGGGACCGGGTCAAAGGCTCCACTCTTCCCTTGCGTCTTCGTCGTGTCGGAGACAGTGAGTGGATTTTTTCGCTTTCGAGAGCCCGTTTGTCCAATACGCTCGCTCATTGGCGGTTCGGCGGTGGGGAAGTGCCGGCGGCACGTTGAGAAATGGGACCAGAGTGCGAATCCAAATGAACATGAAAATCATGTGATGATGATGATGATGATGATGATCATCAATCAGGCAGCCTTGTGGAGATTTGAGATTCTCCCTTTTTTTCCTTTTTTTTTCTTCCTTTCTTTATATTATTTTTTTCCTTTTGTATTTAGATACGAAATGCTGTAACATCCAAAAGTAAACAAACAAAACAAATAAGCAAACAAGCAAACAAACATGAAAAAAATTTTAATTTAATATAATTTTTCATTCCGTTCATTATGTCACCCAATCAGCTCCTCGCAACCCATCGATTATTTCATGCCTATTAGAGCCATCGAGCCCAATAGATTTTTTTCTTGTTAAAATTTTTGCTTTTTTTTTTTCCATTTTCTTTTGGCTGCTTTCCCTTTGTTTTGTGCGCCGCCACCGAACCGCGAAGGGCCCCGTTTCTGTCTGTCAAAAAATTAATCTTCGACACTTTCCTACTACGCTGTCTGTCTGCAGGTCTGCCGTCCGTCTGTCTGTCTGCCTGTCTGCTGACGGCCAGCCTGATTAGTCTGTCGTCTGTCGTTGCAAGCTGCCCAGTCCGAGTGGCTTTTGTGGAAACAATGGATGCCTGTCATGCACACACCGCGTTCTTTTCCTAATTTTTGATGTTTTTTCTTCCTTTTTTTTTTTTTTTTTTCGTTTCATCATCTTCTGGACCAGATAGTCAGTCGCTTTCCTTCGCCTCCTCGCCGCCGCCGCCCGCCGCCGCCGCCGCCGCCGCCCCACACACAACCCAACAACACACAACACAACACAGAACCCCCACGCCCCTCCCCACAGACACCTCCATATCAATACCAACAAACCACTTATGATCGAGCCGCACGCGGCTACACCTGCGACCACCGCGGCCACGGCCACGACCACGACCGCAGGCGCCGCCGCCGCCGCCCCCGCCGCCAATGTTACCCGCAGCAACCACTCCCACCACCACCACCACCGCCAGGCACTGCTGACACGACCACAACCACAACAACAACAACAACAACCACAACAACCACAACAGCAGCAGCAGCAGCAGCAGCAGCAGCCACTCCAGTCAGCGCTGGGCACTTCGCCTCCGCAAGCACGAGTCGACGGGGAGGGACGACAGGGTGGAGCGGAAGAGTCAGTTGCTGCCGCATTGGCTACTTGCGTCGCCGTCGAGGGAACCGAGGCGGCTGAAAGGTGCACCGACGGAAGTGCCCTGGGCAGTCTTGACGGTGTGCTCTCCCGCCGGCTTGCTGCCTTCAAGGTACTGGCAATCGTTTCTGCCCGTCTGCCCGTTCTGCATAAGGACCCGGTCGAGCGCAGCCTTTTAGAGAGCTCGCTTTACAGCGCTCTTCTCTGCTTTGGTGCTGGGCCCGTGGACACTTTGCAGCCCGAGGTCTCGCCGCCGTCCTCCCCTTTGTCCCCGTCATTTAAACAATCAGAACACACAACACCACAAGCGTGGGGCAACTGTCAAGCGCCCAATTCTCCACCGAAAACGCCGCCTTCTCTACCGCTCCCCCAAACGCACGTTCATTCTATTCCCTCGGAAATCGTTCAAGTTATCTTCGCCTCGCTACCACAGACCGCTCTTTGTCGTTCCGCCTCCGTCTGCAGGGCATGGCACAGCATCGCGGTCCCCATGCTGTATTGTCGTCCAACTCTAGTCTCCATACTGGCCATTGATCGATTCTTGTGGACGGTGGAAACGTCCCGCTCCACCTCCCGCTCGTCTCTTCGTGCACCAGGCTCAGAAGCCTTTTGGCCATTCCATGACATTGTAAAAGCAATATCCTTCTCGATTCCAGCATCTGAACCACTGGACCCTGCCACGCCGATGCCTCGAGACCGCCGCCTGTTGTCATACTCGGCTCTCTTTAAACTGTGCATATCTGATCGCGCCGACAGCCGATGGTCCGGTTGCCACTCGGCCATATTGAGGCTCGTGGACGCCTGTCCCAAGCTTGTCGATATTCGAGAGGAAGCGAGGGAAAATCGCAAAGCGGTGAAACCAACTACGAGTGTCTGCAGCGACGCTGGCGGCACTGCGGAAGCGTCCGGGACTGCCAGCCGCACTGCCAGCCGCACTGCCGATCAGGTCGACGAATCGGATGACGGTGACGACGACGCGGACGGCTCCGGTCCAGAGCTTTCGGCCGTGCACTCGCAGAGACTATTCGGACGACCCCCTCCGAAAGCCATTGACTCCACGCAAGCACTTCCGAGCCTCGTCAAAGCCGCCCGTCGCGTTATTGCGGCCAGCACTTGGTGCCGAATCAAGCCGTCGCGCCTCCTACCCGTTCTAGAACAGCTCCTGGGCGTGTTCGATGACCCATCCGACTGGCTGTGGAACAATGTTCCGCGAGACACGTTGGCAGCCGCGAGGGAACGGTTTCATCGGAAAGTCATTCCAATTCTCACGATGCTGAGCACAACAATTCTCCTGGAAGTGCAATATTGTGAGTTGATTACCCAATTGGCCCAGTGCCGTCTCGCTCAATTGTGCCCAGTTTGTGAATCTAAATCTATGCCTTTTTTGTCCCAGTAACCAGCGCAAGCCAAAAGCTTTTGAATGCATATTGCTTCATTTACTATCGAACCATGGCCCACGCAAACGCATTGAACTACACTGTACTTCTTGACCTGCTCCGGTACAGATCCGCAAACCAACTTTCTGAAATTTGTGGAAAATCAAAACTCGTGACTTACTGAGAATGCCACCCTTGTTTCTTTAGAAACGCTTACACAGAGAGCACATCCGCCGGCCAGTGGCCACCACCTACACTCCCCGCGCGCCCTTCCATCGCCTTGCTGCAAGCGTTCCAACTCATCTTTCACCTTCCTCTTCGCCGACGTCAACCACACGCTTCCACCCTGCGTCACGGCAGTGGCGGCAGCAGTAGTTTCGGCTCTGATATAACCGCAGTCGTCCATACCTCGGAGCTTGGCTTTGGCTTTGTTCGAGGGCTCACTGACGAGAGCGATGCCGACGACGACGACGACGGCGCGGTAACCAGCGACGATCGGGGAAACATGGCGGCGGCGGCGGCGGCGACGGGAAGCCGGCGCCGTTCCGGCGGCTGGCGGCTCCTGTCGTCTCGCGCGGTCCTGCGCGACGCGCTCATGTCTTTTGCGCCGGGCGCGATGAACTCGGAGACGGCCGAACTCGTCGAGGGCATCGTCGAGGCGGTAGAGGCCAGCGTCGGACGCGCGCTTGCACACTTGCCCGCCGCCCCGCCGCCGTTGCCGCCGCCGTCGTCGTCGTCGTCGTCGTCGTCTTCGTCGTCGTCTTGCGCGGCCATCGAGTCGGCAGAGGAGCTCCTCGAGATTTCAAAGTGCCTGCGATGGATGCGCGAGGCGATCAAATGGCAGCGCGCCGGAAAGCAAATGGAGCCTGTAAAGGAACTTTTGCGGGTGTCCATGGCCCGAATCGATCACCTCAGGTCCATCCAGCGACGGCACGATATTCTCTTTATGGAATGAATTGTGGGGGTTGGGTTTTCTAAATCACACTAGACGCAGTTTGCGCACCAGTACCTGTTATTTTCGCATCAATCTTTACAATTGTGGATTCGCAAATCATTGTTATGATTCACTCGCACTCTCTATGTTTCCGAAGTCGTTTTCCTTCTTTGATCTTCCGCCCATCCCGGTCTCTATAACTCTGTAGTTGTCTCACTCGCATCCTTTTTCTCATCTATTTCTACATCTCCACGCCTTGCGCCTAGCTTCATAATGGTCGTGCCCTTGCTTCACAATCCCTCTGCGTCAAAAGGTGCTTCTTTCTTCCTTATTTTTTTATTTTCTCAGTTGCCTATGCACTATACGATAGAAACGAGTCGAAAGTCTCACAACTGCATATCTGCTTGAATTTCTCCTCTGTTTCCACAATATTTTTGTGGCATCCGGATCTCAAGCTGCACCCGCCCCAAATACAGTTTCCCTAACCCTTCGGTTCCCAAGGATATTCTTCTACTTTTTTTCTCTTTTTTTTTCCCTCTTTCTCACACTCGGGTGCCAAATTTTTCAAAAGCAGGTGGGAGAAATAAAATAAATAAATAACCTGCGTTACAGCGTTCATCGGCTGGCTTTGACCGCAATCAGCCCGCTCAAGTCGATGTTGGTGCCGTCCCTCTCCTTTTTTTTTTTTTTTTTTTTTTTTTTTCGCCGGTGGGTGGGGCAATTTCGAGTGCGCTTTTGGTGAATAACACACACACACACACACACACACGCACATGAAAAATTCAAAAAAAAAAAAAAAAAAAAAAAAGGTGAGCAAACTCCAAAAAATCGAACTCACGTGCTTGAAGCTCAGCATCATGTCCTTGAACGCGCCAAAGTCGCCGAGGCTCGCCAGCATCTCAAAAACGTCGCCCTCGGCGGCGGTTGGGTCGGCGTCGGCGCGACTTCTGAGTTTTTTTTTTTTTGCAGAGCGGGGTAAGCGTCGAAGGAAAAAAAAGGGGAAAAAAAAAAAAAAAAAAAAAACAAAGGCACACACAACTCAACTCGAGCATCCCCATAAAGTCGGCCATCGAGAACCACGGCAGCGACGCCGTCAGCTTGCGCTCGAGAAACCGCTCGACGCCGTCGGTCTTTGTGTGTTGGTTTTGGTGAGATAAATGTCTATCATTCCCACCGAAAACAAAAAAAAAAAAAAAAAAAACAACACACTCACATACTCCCTAAACACGTCCATGTAGACGAGCTTGTTCTCGTCGTCGTCGCTAAAGTGGTGGCAGTGCTTTTCCATGAAGGTACGCTGCTGCGCGACAAAGTCGTCGTCTTTGTGTTGGTGTTTGGCGTTAGGCGACGCAGCCTTTCTTGAATTCAACACCTCACACACACACTCACACAATCTCACTCTCCCTCCCACCATTTTATTACTCACCCATCAAGAGCTCCTCGAGCGTCCCCACAATCTCGTCGAATTTCTGGTCTTCGGGGTCTGTTGGCCTTTTTTTTTTTTTTTTTTTTTTGTCGTTTGTTTTTGGTTGTTTGGGAGTAAAGCCAGGGTTGGGGTTGGGGAAGCGAATATATCCCGGTTCAAAAGTTAGGGTTGGAGGGGGGGATTCATTGCCCGGGGGAACGAACGACCGAACGACAAAGCCTCTCCTTTCTACCTGTCTGCCCACAGCTCCTCGTCGGTGGGGAATAGGTCGATCAAGGAGGCGGACGAGGACGGGGTGCTGTGGTGGTTGCCATCTAAGATTGAAAATGTTGTTGTTGTTTGGTGGGAGGACGAAGGCGGTGTTAGGGTCGATCGCCGGAGTGAGTGGATGGATGGGTTGGACGATGACGATCGTCCAATTGCGCGGGGGGGTCGATCGAAGGAGGGATTGGGGGTGGGGGCGGGGATGTGAACCGCGCGCGGGCGGCGAGGTAGTTGAGAGTTGGCTGTTTGTTACATTCGGAAGGGGACGCCGCCGCGGCCATTTGCCTGATAAAATTCAAGACGAGATGGAAGGATACGGGATGCTGGTTTGTTTGAAACTCCGATTGTTTCCTGTGTTTCCATTCAATCAGACAGAGAGAGAGAGAGAGAGAGGGAGAGAGAGAGAGAGAGAGACAGACAGACAGACAAACAGACAGAGACAGCAAAAACTAAAAACTGCTCCTGTCGAACTCCCACTGTTGTCGATCCTTCCTTCCTTCTCTGCCTGCAACACTATTATTTAGTTGTTGCTGGCACGCCCGCCACCGCCACCGCCACCGCCACCGCCACCGCCGGCTTCGCTCCTCGCTCGCTCACCAAACAAGCCAGCCCACCCAGACTACGGCGAGATCCCCACTCCTCGCATTCATCGTCCCATTCGCCCATTCCCCCTATTCACGCGAACGATCGAGCGAACGAACGAACGAACGAAACGTTCTCTCTCTCCTCCCTCCTCCTCCTCCTCCTCCTCCGATTGCGTGCATGGCAGCACCGACACCTCCGCCTCCGGCCGTCTCCACAGAGGTGCTCCTCGCATCCGTCGACTCCCTGTCCGAAGCGGACGTGCGCGCCGCTCTCCGCAACGCACTCGTCTCGCTCAACGAAAAGGAGAATGGTACGGTGTTCTCGCTTTTTGGTTTTGAGGGAGGCCTGATCCCGTGTCGCTCCTGTCCCTTCTTCAACCCCCTCCTGTTCGTTGCACAGACCTCGTCCTGGCCGCCTCGATCGGACAAAACCTCCTGAGCGCAAACAGAGAAATCGTCGCCGAGTACGACCGCCTTTCCCGCGAGGTCGCCGCCGCGTTCGGCTCGCCCCCCGCGCGCCAACGGCGAGGAGGTCCTTCGCCGGAGTCTCAACCGATCCCTGACCGAAACGCTCACTGGTGAGGGACACTGGCAGAACAAAACACGACGCGCCACCACTGTTCAGCATGACTCACTCGCTCACGCACCCCCGTTTCCAACCCCCACGCCGCCTGTCCCCCACCACCTCCTCCCTACTATATAACCCCTCTTCTCCTCACGATCGCCGCCAGACCATCGCTACCGGAAGTCCTCGTCATCATCCACGACGGCGACAGCGCCGTCCCCGCCCCCAAAGCTTCCAACTTCATCCAGGCCAAAGCAACTTGGACCGAGCAGAAGCCAGCGGAACCTTCGGTACGTTTCAAACCTCGAACAAGAGAACGAGGAGCTGGCCGCCACCGTTACCGCGCTGACGGCCGAGCTAAAGCAGACCAAATCCTCTCTCCGAAAACTGCGGCGGCAGTTGGAGGAGTTCAAAACCGCTGCCGCCAACTCCGCCGCGTCCACAGACGCATCAACTGCCACCGCCGACGCCGACGGCGCCGCCGGCGAGATCGAAAATTCTAACCCGAACACGCTGCGGCAGCGGCCCCGACTCAGAAAGTCATTGCAGCCGCTATCGGAACACTTTGGAGCAAGTCGGCAGAAATCGCCGCCGCAGCACGGCAATAACTATGCCGGTCAGGGCGACGAACCGCAGGCCCCGAGAACCGAAGTGGAGCACGAACGGAGCGGCGCCAGCAGCAAAGAGGAAGGCGTCGAGGTGCGGCAGCTAAAACTGCAGATGGCCGAGCTCGAGCGGCAGCTGGCGATCACTCTGGCAGCTCTGGCAGACTCGGACCGCAAAGCGCAGCAACTGGAGGAGTCGAAGCGCCACGATGAGGAGCTGGTCGAAACGATGCACAGAGACATGCTCGAGATTCAGGACACCATGGAAGAAGAGCGAAAAATGTTTGCTGCCGCCATGGCCGGTGCTGCCCCCTCCGGCTGCGCGGAGACCCTACTTCCGGTAGTTCCAAGCGGCGGTGGCCTGCTGCCTGCCCCTCTCGGCTTCTCAGACAATGCCAGCGGTCTGAGCCGCCCCGACACCGACGACGATGAGGTCGAAAGCCTGTCGAACGGATCGACGCTTCGAAATCCCTCCATTTCATCGTTGCCCAAGGCTCAGGGGAGTCAAGCCCGCAGTTTTTTCATTACGTTCCGACCCAAGCCGAAATCAGAGAGAGCGTCCCTCATTTTCGATCGCCTCTTCCGCTCGGCAAAACCCGCCGCGCTGAGTCTCCTCGAAATGGGCGCGGACAGCATTCCCGAGGGTAGCGATTCGCCGGCGCCAAAGCCGCCGTCGTCCGAAGCAACGATTGAGTACCCGGACCCGGACCAAGACTCGCTGGACGACGACACTGCGAGCGAAGGCGACTCTCCTCCCCGACCGTCCTCGGCCGCCACAAAAAGCCCGCACGCACACCAGACCGGCCACGTGCCGGGCGCACAGTTCTCATCGGCGGCGGCGGTTCCGGACCGCCTCCGCCTCGGCGCGGACCTGCTCTCACCACTCAGCCAAAACGGGTACGGCTTCCCGCTGGGCTTTGCCTACATCGCCGCCAACCGCGACCGCGCCCACGCCGCAAACACGTTTAGCAACCGTCTCCACCTCCACCGCGCATCGGCTGCCGCGCCTTCACCGTCGCCGTCTTCGTCGTCGCTGTCAGCTTCGTCGTCGGTGATTCCGTCGCCGACTGCGTCGGCGCCGTCCGCCGTCTCGCCCGCCCCTGACGGTCAGTACCTTCGCTCGCTTGGCGCCCTGCGCGGCGGAACCCCGCTCCTGCCCGCGTGGCTCCCCGGCGCAGGCGCTGCGGCTGCGGCTGCGGCTTCTGCCGCCGCCGTCGCATCCGCCGTCGCCCCCGCCACGGAGGCGGCAGACGCGCCGCCGGCGTCGCCCGCGCTCGCGGCGGACGTCGAGAGCGGGTCAGAGGCCTCCGAGGACGGTAGAACAGGGCAAAACCTGCTGGACAGCCTGTTCCACCGGTGGATTTGGCTGGCCGCCACCACCACCGCCGATTCTGCGCTCTTGGCGGCGGCGCCAGAGGAGCCACACGTGATCGGGTGACGCCCATTCGTTGATCCCTGCCCACCCACCTTCCCCTCACATTCAGCCTTCTACTTTTTGTTTATTTTTTTTTTTTTTTGTTTTTTTGGAAAGGGTGGTTTTGGTATGTTTCTACCCGTTACAATGATGTTGGTTTGCCTCTCTATTCACGTTTTTTTTCTTGGTTTTTTTTTTTTAAGCTGCTCTACGAGTAGAGTTTTTGGTATCTGCTCTCACAACAGCGGGAGTGTGTCTTTTGCTGTGGGCGTCCAATCCTTTCCGCGCATGTCCCCTGCCTGCGCCTTCACTCCCAACCCACCAGTACCCCCCCCCCTCTCCGCCCCCCAACCAATAAATATCTGTGACCATGACGTACCCACAGGATTCTTTTAAGAAAAAAAAAAAAAGAAGAAAATAGGAGTCCGTCTTTCCCCTCCATGGCCACCACCCTTCCCCCCCAATCGATTTCATAGTCTTCTTCTTTCTAGGTTTGGGGAAAGTCGCTAAGTGTACTTGCGGCCGTTCTGGATCGGACGGACCATGTTGGGCTTGTCAATGATGAGCTGCCCGATCGGGTTGTCGAGCTGGTTGTTGGGGGTGAGGGGGCAGTTTTGTTGGGTTTGAGTCTCGGGTTCCCCCCGCTCGCTTCTTGGGCCGCTTTGAGACAAAACGCGAAAAAAAAGGGGGGAAAAAAAAACACACAACAACAACAACAACAACGTCTCTCACCGTGTGTATCGACTCGCCGATCCTCGCGATCACGTCCAGCTCCTGCCAGATCGAGTACGTCTCGGCGTTGCCCAGGTCGTTCAGCGCCACCGTCATTTGCGTCGGCGCCAGCAGCGTCAAGAGGTACACGTACTCGCGCGTCGCTCGCACCGCCGGGCCGATCGGGTTCGGCGAGAGGAACCAGAGGCCGAAAGCGCAGACTGCGGCCTTTTTTGTGCGTTTTGCGAGGGATTGGAACGTCAGCGGGAGACGCGGCGCCAAGTAACCCTCCGTCCCCCCAGAGTCCAAAACGCTCAACGCGAAGAAAAAAAGGGAAAAAAAAAAAAAAAAAAAAAAAAAAAAAAAAAACCTCGCCGCACTCACCATCGACACCAGCAACTGCAGCGACAGCAACCCGCCCGCGACAAACAACCCCTCCCTCCCGATCTTGATGCTGCTGATATGCGACATGACGACGTTCTTCCGCGCGCACTGGTACGCCTGCGACTGGTACGTCCGCTGCAGCGCCGCCTTGAACAGCACCGCGTACATCGTCTCCATCCCGGCGTCCAGAAGCGCCCGGTCGATGTTGTTGAGGTTCGGCGTCGCCCACCAGAGTAGAGGTGTGATGCTTCCCGGCACCAGCGGCGGCGTGCGGAAGTAGGACGTCGGCCCTTCGAGGACCGCGTTGAAGGCAAATTCGAGGAAGCCGATGTCCGCCGGGCCCATGTCGGTTTCGCTGCGGGGAAGGGCAGCGAGCAATGAGCAACCGAGGTCCCGCGGGGAGGAGACACGAGACGAAGAAGAAAGAGACAAAAAAAAAAAAAAAAAAAAAAAAAAAAAAAAGAAACAAGCACACACTCACATCGACACAAAGTTTGGCGCGATGCTCGACACGGACCCGTCGGTCCGGAACAAAATGTCGACCAGCGCGTTGCGGTGGTTGTACACGTCCGTCAGGCACACCATCGGGAAATCCGCCACCTCGCTCGCCCCGCCGCACAGCGGGTACCCCATGATCACGTTCGAGATCCGGATCCGGTCGCCGTTGCGCAGCACCCCGAACGACATGCCCGCGTAGTTGGACTTGGCGCGGTAGTACGTCAGGTGCGCGACCGACTGCGAAGGGTCTACTCCAGCGTTCTCGAGGTCGCGCTGTCTGTGTGCGGGGGGGGGGTTTTTTATTTTATTTTTCATGTTGGCGGTGGTGTGGGTGTCAAGGGTGTGTGTGAGTGTGCAGGTTATGATTGTAGTTGCAATTTTGAACAGGGCCAGTCGATTTCAGTTTTAACACTGCGAATAGTGCAACCAGTCTTTATGAATGGGCCTCACGTTGCGTTGCGCGCACAGACGCATCGACTGCTAATCTCCGCAGTGAATCCTGGGCCTTGGATTGTGTCGCCGTCGTTGAATGGTGCGATAAGTGTGGGGGGTAAAATGGCTGTTGTGACACTGCGGAATAGGTTGGTTTGGGTAAGAGTTCAAACAAAAATGTAAGTACTGGGCTCGGAGACAGTAATGAATCGAAGGTTAATATATGCAGAGAGAGAGAGAGAGAGAGAGAGAGAGAGAGAGAGCCGAGCAAGCAGAGACTGACAGAAACAGAAAGCCGATACGCAATCGACGAGAATTTAGATTGGAGCTGTACAAACTTTAGAGTAAAATCCTGAGACCGCATGGTTCCAATAGAGTTCCCAAAGACGTACTCTCCGACGCCCGCCTCGACTTGGAATGTGGGAAACCCCCTGTCCACCGGGCCGTTCACGGGATCCTGGGTAAAGTACACGCAGTCCGCAAGGTCGTTGAACGCGGCCTCGGCCGTCGAGTACAGCGAGACGGCGCAAAAGGGCGTGACCAGCTTCAGCAGCTCGCCGACAATCCACAAAAACGATATCCTCTGCAAGATCTTCCGTGCCGGGCTCGTCAGCGACAGCGACTGGGCAAACTTGAGCTTGCCCAACGGCGGCGTCATCAGGAACCCGCACGCCGCGAGGCTGAACCCGCGCTTGGAGCAGAGAAGGTACCCGAACACCACCGCCGCCCCTTGCTTCAGCGCCCGCATCGTGATCACGTTGCTGATGAGCAGGACCACTTCCAGCAGCACCCCGCCGTAGTGCGTGATCAGGGACGCATCGATGTTGAGGAGCGTGTTGTTTTGCAGTGTGGCGACACCATAAATCAAAATCCCGTTGACAATGACTGGGTTTGTGTCGCAAGCCAATGTTGGGTTAGAAAAGGGGCGGAGATCCTCGAAAAGGGGTCAGAGAGGAAGAGAGTGTTGTTCCCCACGCACGAGGGAAAGAGATGACGAGACAGAGAGACTGAGGATCTAACGCGCTTTCGGAACCTTCATCTCTCGATACACTGAGACCGATCGCGCCAAAGTGCTCGAGCCCACGATCAAGGGGACCGGGAGTAAAATTAATGTATTTGAGGGCACCCAACGCTTACCTGCCAAGAGAACCCACCGCATCTCCCACGTGATTGTCGACGGCGTCTCGGAAACGGTTCGTATACTAGACCCCGTGACAGACGACGCGATCGACTGCGAGTGCGACAACGACATCGACATGTTAACCCCACCGCCGCGCCCCGACGCGCCAGCAACCGCTGGCAGCCCGACCAGCCCGGCGTTCGAGACGCGCCGGTTCAGGGATGCCCGCCGTGGTGGGAACGGCGCCTCCCCCGCGCCGGGGTTGTACACGTCCTGGTACGCGTCGTGGCCCGCGTCCGCCGCCGGCGGCGGCCGCAGGAAGCTCGTCGCCAGGATCGACAGCCGCCGCTCCACCCCTCCTTTGCCTCCCTCCGCCGCCGCGCCCTTCGCGTCACTGTAACCAAGGACTTTGCCGCCGCCGACGCGGCCGCCGTCGTCGTCGGCGGCGAAGCTGTTGCCGCTCCCGTCGTCGTCTTGACCCGCGCCGTCCTCGTTGTCGTCGCTGCCGCGGTCGACGGGGTACCGGTCCTCGATCACCTCGACCTCATCCAGCACGTCCGCCGGCGCTTCCCCTTGCGCGGAGAGCGGCTGGTTGTTGCTCGGCGCTTTTGTCCGGAACCGCACGAGCGAGGATCGGTGCGCTAGTCGCGTCGGCAGAATGGACCGGTCTTTTTGGAGGCTGGCTTCGCTCCTGTCGAACTCGTCGGGCGCGCCGTCTCCTGGCATCGTTGTGCACCAGTCCTTATTTTTTTTCCCCCCCTTTTTTTTTTTCCCAATTCAAGGTCACTTCTATTCTTTATCACCACTGAGGTCAAATTCCACCTTTGCTCCTATTGTTCCCCTTATCGTCGTCGCCGCTCCCAATCCCCACTCTCTGTGCGGCATTGCAGTCATGTCATTTCTGTTGGATCGCGTATCAGACCATTGGCACCAAGAGATTGTCAAACTCGCCAACCAACCAAAAAGACTCCTTGTTATTCTCTCTGTCTCTCTCTCTCTCCCTCTGTCTCTCTCTCTCTCTCTCCGATCATAACAGTAATCAGTGTGGCCTCGTTACACCACCGCAACGGCAAGCCCTCGTTCCCACGCCCACGTGCGCTGGTGAGGGGGGGTTGGAAAGGATGGTGGTGGGCGACGCGTGCGGCTGCGAGCCCTTGTTATGTGCGCGCGTCCAAACGGGTCCACACGCGACATCGGTTCCCGTTCCGCCAAGTATTTAGCCGAAGCTCCGTTTGCCTGCCTGTCTGTCTGTCTGTCTGTCTGTCTGTCTGTCTGTCTCTCTGCCTGTCTGTCTGTCTGTCTGTCTGACTGTCCGTCTGTCTGCAGGACTGCAGTCATGTGTCTATAAAATTTGTCATTCCCTCTTTTTTCCAGCACGCCCGCCACCGCCCGCATGGCCCTCCCCGCCGACGCCGCCGCCGCCGCCACCGGCCTCCCCGCCGTCCAGCCGCAGTACAGCTTCGCAGACTCCCTTGCCTCGGCCGACGGCGCCTCGGCCGACGATCTCGCTTTCCTCGTCGCCTACAAACCGCCACCTCAAACTACACCTATCATTGCACAGCCCCGACAAGAAAGACATCGACGGCCTTGACGACGACGAAAAAGAGCTCGACCTTCACCGCTCCCGCATCGCCGCGACCATCGCCGCCCTCAACGCCCAGGGCCTGCACATCTACCGCTGCATCGCAACCCTCGGCTTCCTTCGCCCGCGCGTCCACCACCACCCCGCCTACCCGCGCCTCCTCGCCGCCCTCACCACAGCAGCCACCCCCGCCGCCACCGCCTCCACCCCCATCGTCATCGACATTGGCTGTGCCTTTGGCACCGACGTCCGCAAGCTGCTCCTCGACGGCGTGCCCGCCGACCGCATCCTCGCCTCCGACCTGCTCCGCGGGTACTGGGACGCCGGCGCAGACCGCCTCTTCGCCGACCGCGGCGCCGCCGTCGCAACCCTCTTCGCAGACTGGACCTCCCCCGACGGCCCGCCGCCCTTGCCCCCGGCCGTCGCACCCCCGGCCCGCGTCCGCGCCGTCGTCGCCTCCGCCGTCCTCCACGTCTTTAGCAAACCCCAGGTCGATCGCTTCGCCCGCAACGTCCACGCCGTGCTCGCCGACGACGACGACGACGGCGGCTTGTTCTTTGGCACCTGCGTCGGACGCGAGACCGCCGGCCCGTGGAGCGGCGACGAGGCAAAGAAAGGCAGTGGCGGCGGCGGCAACAGCGGCGACGGCGGCGACGACGAGGATTCCGTCCGCTACCTGCACTCGCCCACGTCGCTGGCCCGCGCGCTCGAGGCCGCCGGCTTCGTCGACGTCGAGGTCGTCGCGGGCGGAACTGGTTGGGGCAGCTTGACCTTTCCCGACCGACTCGAGCCAGGCGGCGGCGGCAGCGCGTCGACGCCCGCGTTCCGCTTGTGCTTCACGGCCGTCAAGCGAAAGGTCGACTGAAAGGAGGAAAGTTGTCGCCGTTGTTGTTGTTGCTGTTGTTGAGGGCTGACGAACCGAGGTCGAGTCTTCTGATTGATGCGTGTGCGGTTTGTGTGTGTTCGCTATGATCGTGGGGCTGCTTCACTCAAACGAGACCCGTGGACCTGTGCTGTTTCTACTAACCTCCTTCGATTCAAAAATAAAAATGGGCATTTGAGCCTGGAGTGAGCTGTAAGACACAGCAGGAGCCATCACCAGATTTTCGCGCATAGAGCACGTTTCTTATCCAAAGGAATGTTTTTATGGGCCAATGCGAACCATCCTTCAGTTATTGAAGTCCACGTCTTAAAAGACGTTTTGCGAAGGCGGTCCTGTGTCGAGAGCCAGCTGGAATCAGATGCCGAGTGCACGCTCCGGTAGAAAGATATGTTTACGCACACGGCTGGGACCCGCAATTACTCTATTTAGTTGACAGGACTCGGTATCGACAGTGAGAATCAGGAATTTAGGTAGTTCAAAGGACAAAAATCAATTTAGGAGGCATCGTGTGCTCTGCCACCTTCAGGATTTGCCATGATTGCTTTGTTGCTTAACAGCTGCTTGCTGGGGCGACATGTGCCCGCTTGATATCCCTCCCAATCCACCCCACTATCTTTCAATGAACTCGAAAGTACTTAGACGCGAAATCAAAGGAGTTTCGATGAAAAACAAGCTATGTGGTTCTTGCCTGAGTTCGTTCCGCCACAGTCTACACCTTCAGTGGGACGTTCCAGGACTAAATCACCTACGGGAAATTACCGATATCTATTTGGCGGACTCGCTAGTTTCAATAGCCTCCCAGCTGGTGTCAAGGAGGCAAGGTGCTGCTGTAGGCAAGGATATATCAGCCGTTGCTGGGACGTACTGTTAGGACTCGAACGTGTGTAGCTCTTTACAACGCGGCTATAACAATTAGCTGGAATGGTGCCTGACGCTATCGACATTCTCTGGGATGTTACATTTAACTTGGGTGCGGACGCCTTGGGGTGCGGCCCAACGTTTCGAGGAACGGCGGCCATGGGCGAATCTCATAAAATGCACGCCACGGACCGGGGCGGGCTGCACGCGGAGGACGATTTGGGGACCTTCTTTTCTTCATTCCTTTTGTTTGCTTACTTCCTCTCCTCTTATGTACCCCCTCCTTTCCTTTGTGCAACCGTTTTTTCCCCTCATGGGGGGTTTTCACCTGGGTAGCACTTTTGCCTCTCAGATTACTCCACCGCCCTGCGTCCCCTCTGTTTGGTTTGAACATGGCTTTGCCAAGTTTCCCCCTTATGAGACATTAAGTCTAGCCACAGCGCCCAGCTGCAGGGGAAAACAACTGAACCAATGGTTGGACTTGCAAGCCTCATTCCTTGCAGAGGCGGAAAGAGAACTCGTGCCGTGGGTGTGACCGAAAAAAAAAAAAAAAAAAAGGACGGTAACGCGACGCGCGACACAGGCCTCTAATAAAATACTTTGCTTGTTTTGTTCGCTTACTTGTGCGCACGACAACACCTAAAAAAAAAAAAAAAAAGAAAAAAAAAATCAAGGAAAGGGCTGTTCATATTGAATAAATGATGATGCTCAAAGAGGGGGGAAAGGAGGCGTGACCGGCCCGTACGGGAAACTAAAACGGCCGTGAAAATGGAGCGAGTTACTGGTTTGGGTGGGGGGCAAGAAATGCAGGGCCGTGTTGGGGGCGGACGGACAACGAACAGTATGAAACAAGTTCGGGCGGAGGAGGGGAGAAGAAAGGAGTCGGTGTACTGGGAGGGGAGTGGAGGCAAGATGAAACTAAAAACGAAAACAAGGTACAAACGAGGTACTCAATGTTGGAATTGGAATGCCTGTCATGCTGGAACCACGGGCGACTCGTGCACACGCACACGGGCTCACCCACGCCACCCACCCACCCACCCACACACACATTCATTCACCACACATAATCCACAAAACACAACAAATGATAGGAGAGAAGGAGAGAGAAAGAGGACAAAAGAAAAATGAGAAAAACAAAGCACACACAATGTGGGTGAAAGAAACAAAAAAAAAAAAAACATTGTGGACTGTGAATTGCTTCCTGTCCGTGTTTTTGTGGGGGGGCAGAGGCGGGTACAATTGCGTCACAAGGGATTACATGAGGGAATGGAGGAGGGGCGGGTGAGGGAGTTGTGGGCGCATAGGCCAAAGTTCTGCGATTATGTGTTTTGCGCTACGGTGCATGCTGGAATCAAGAGAATACGTAAAAGCTGCCGAGAGCGGGAGGCAAGAGAAGGCTGGAAAAATTAAAACAGCCCGGGACGGCTTGAAACCCCGAGAACCTCCTCTCTCCAGCGAGTGAAAAGCGGGAGGGAGGGCACAGCGGGGTGGCCGGGGGTTTGTCGGGTTTGGTGGCAGCGTCCTAAAAGCCGTCAAACAGAGCCGCATAGGGGTCGGGAACCCCGTCCGCCACCGCAAACTCCGCGTCTCCGCTGCCGCCGCGGGGGCCGTCCTCCTCCTCCATCGCACTGTCGCCTGCCGCGGCTAGCGCAAGCTCCTCCGGCCCTGCCGGGGGTTGCTCCCACTGCCTGCGCAGCACGGCCTCCCAGTTGACGCCGGCGAACCACGGGTGCGACTCAACGTCCCCGAGCCGCGCGCCGAGGCGCCGGGACGGGTCGACGACCAGCAGCCGCCGCACAAAGTCCTTGGCGAGCGGCGACATCCACGGCGGATACCCCACGCGGCCGTCCAGAATCTTGCGGTACAGCTCGATCGGCGGCGGCGGCGAGCCGTCGTCGTCTTCGCCGTCGAGGAACTCCTCCATCGCCGGGTCGACTGGTTCGCCTCCGGGAGGACCGTCGACGAAAAAGGGAGGGTGGCCGGCAATCATCTCGTACACAAGCACGCCAAAGGACCACCAGTCTATCGCGGCCGTGTACCCGCCCTCGGGGTCCGCGGGCTGGATCACTTCTGGGGCGAGGTACTCGGGCGTGCCGCAGAGCGTAGACGTTTCGCCGCTCGGTGGGAGAATTTTGGCGAAACCAAAATCGACAAGTTTCACGTGGCCATTGTGGTCCAGTAGCACATTCTGAAAGCGTAATCAGGTGTAAGAGTTGCGTTGCGAGCTCCAAGGAGAGAAAGAGTGACGAACCTCCGGCTTTAGATCTCTGAATATGATGCCGAGAGAATGAAGATGCTCAATGGCCAAAGCAATTTCACATGCATAGAATCGCGCCTCGCGATCTCGAAGCTTCTCTCGCCTCCTGAGAAGGGTGAAGAGCTCACCGCCGCCCACGTGTTCCATGACAAAGTAAACGCGCATCGGATCTTGAAACGTTCCAAACAGGTTCACAATAAAAGGAAAGCCTTGACCGGCGCCTCCAAGTAGTGCGTGGCCCGGCCCAGCACCAAAGCCAATGTCGACACCGTTAAAAGAGTTGCTGACTGCCTTCAGGGTGTCCCGCTCGCTGACGGTGTGCTCAACCTGCTTTAATCTGACCAGCTGCGCCTTCGACAAAGACTTGAGAGCGACCTTTGCGTTGGTAGCCTTGTGAACGGCAAGGTGAACACGTCCAAACGAGCCAGTGCCCACGACACGAATGAGAGAAAAGTCCGAAAATCTCATTTTCTGGGGGCCCGACGCCGCGGTGGAGGCGCGTCGCCCAGGCTGTCCGTCTAGTCGAGCACTGCTTTCTCGAGTCTCCCTCGCAGGGTGTTTCATCTGACCAAACATATTCTCTTGGTCATACTGGCTAACTTGCTCGGGTAGTCGTGGCAGTGGCCTTTCCGCGCGAGCAGGGATGGCAGGCAACGGCTTCCTGGGAGGTGCGGCAGGCTGCGGGACAACGTTCCAAGGCCCGAGCGGGTGCTGCCCGGAAATGACCGAAGGAACGCGCTCGGGTGGAAATTCGTCTGCGTAGCCCTGCGCGAAAAAGTCCGCGTTGGGTTTGAAAACCTGCCGTTCCAGTGATGTGTCTCGCGACACTAAGGTCGAAAACGAAGAGTCGGACAAGGTCGTTGCAAGGGAGGAAATGGTGGACGTGCTCGACCGCCAGTTGGCAGGCGCAGGGCTTTGATCGGCGTCGTTCGCCCATCGAATCTGTTTCGGTGGAGGAGGCGGTCGAATGTCCGCGTCTTCTCGATCGCCGCGGCGGTTATACTTCGCATTGCCCATATCCCAGTCTTCCTCGTCCTGCTCTCGAAGCACCGTTAATTGAGATAGCCGCTTTGTATGCGAAACTTTGGAAGTGTCCTGAACTTGGTTTAATTTACTATCCAACGCCTGCACCGACACGCTGTTATCTACTGCGTGCGACTCCATCTCCACTATCGACGTATTGTTGACTGTTTCGGCTTCCTCGTCCACGATGGATTTGGCACTGTTGAAGCTCTCCTCATCCTGTTCAAGCAAAGTCTGCAGGAAACATTGAGAGATGGGTTCAGCGGGGCCCTCGCTGCCCGTTCCACCCTTATTTGGTTTTACGGGTGAGTCGGGGCGGGGCGCCTTTGTCAAAGGGCTCTTCCTACTAGTCGAGCCACCCTCGACAAACATCTCCACGTGCGGGGTCGGATCACTGATCGACCTTTGCAACACCCGCGATGAGCCTGGGGCGATGCTGACGTGAATCTCGATGCGTGTCCGAACATCCGGCTCTGACTTTCGCAAGCGTTCAGGAAGGGCGGCCTCCGAAACTTTAATCACAACTTGGGTTGAGTTCACCTTTGCAGACACTGTTGATTCCGAATGAGTTTTTTTCGTGATTGTCCGGCATGACACAGATGAAGATGACGAAGAAGAAGACGATCCCGCTGTTGTGGCTGCGGTAGTCAATTTCCTTTTCCCGGTGCCGCTGGCGGTGGAGTCTAAACTTGGGGTGGGTGACCGAAGGTGCAGTGTTGGCTTTGGGGGTACGCGGTGACGTCGCACAGCGGAAGCCGCAGGTCGGATGTATGAGGCAGAAGAGAGGGAAGCAAGCGACTTTGCAGAGTCGACCCTTATTTTAGAGAGTGGAGGCTTATCCGTGGATCTATTTCGTGGGGTGCTGAGTCTGTCCCACACAGTCATCGTCGGGGGAGGAGGGGCAGAGGCCTGGTCTGGTGCCACCAGAGCGCGAGGAGCGGACGGATTCAAAGAGCTGTTGTTGTGGCCGTCGCCATCTTCAAGAGGCCGTGAGGTGGTCGAATTTCTTACATTCCGCAAGTCGGTCGGACGCGCAGCGGCAGCGTCATGAGGTCTATGGCGTTTCGCGGACGGACCGGTGGTGTGTTGCTGCAGGGAAGGGGCGCGAGTCCTACGAGGATGCGGAAATCGTAAACAGGAGCCTTTAGCACTTGTGCAGTCTTTTGGCCCACCCTCCCACACTCGCTCACGCTGGTTTCGCACGATGCGGCTGTGTCGGCTGCAGCTGTGCCCTTGCGGGCCTTTCCACGGGGTCCAATGGCGGAGTCGGCGGCGTCGGCGGCGGCGGTGGCGGGTCCCTGGATGACTTGTGCGCCCGTGCAGCAGCAACGGCATCTCTGTCCAAGCGCGACAGGGCGGACTTTTCCAGGTGCCTCCGAGCGGACACTGGGCGTTGTTGGTGCTCGAGCTCCTCCAGCTTCTGCTGCTGTTGGTGGCGGCGATTGCTGTAATGGTCCTGCGGGCCGCTGCGGTGCATGGGAGGATTGCTGTTCGCAGAGCGAGGATGAGGAGGAGGGACAGAGGGTTCCAGGTCAGGAGCGACCGCTTGCTCCGCTCGATGGTCCGACGACGACGACAAGGCCGGCGGACTTTGGCCTCGGGAACGTGGCAGGATGAGGACGAGCGGCCTTGCCGCTGCTGTTGTGTTGCTACTGTTACTGCTGTTGCTGCTGTTGGTGCTGTGCAGTAGCGACGATGGCAGAGCAGCGAGATGGAGCGGTAGGCGGTGGCTGTGGGGTGGGGCGCTTGCCGCTGCTGACTCTTGTGTTGCTGCTGCTGCTTCCAAAAAGCCAGCAAGAGACAGAGACAAAGGCGGAGAGGGACAGGACAGAATGAGAAAGAATGAGACAGAGAGATAGAGAGAGAGAGAGAGACGAGAGAGAGAGAGAGACAGAGACAGATCGTACTTTGTGCCGTATGACAGAGACAGAGAGCCCACCGCAAAAGCAAATTTCAACGGCCACGCTTGCCAATCCCCATCATCCCCTTGTCTATGTATACCATTCCAGTCTGCTCAACGCGCCCGGCAGGGGAAAAAAGGGGATCGCTAACGCCATCCCTTATTGAAACCTACGTTGTTGTTGTTAGCCAACGCCCACGCAAAACAGGAAACGCTTGGTGGGCGTTGCGAAGGATACTGTATTGTTTTGTTAGCGAGGGGGGTTGAGCGTAAACGTGAAAGAGAGAGAGAGAGAGAGAGAGAGAGAGAGAGAGAGAGAGAGAGAGGAGCGAGAGAGAGAGAGAGGAGAGAGAGAGAGTGAGAGAGGGAGAGAGAGAGAGAGTGAGAGAGAGAGAGAGAGAGAGAGATACAGCAAGAGCGTGAGACCGACTGCGAGAGACCAGATACAGAGAAACAGATAAGCGACTTTGTAGCCAAGGTCAGAGGACAGGAGGGAGGGGTTCACTGACAAGGAGGAAAAGGAAAGGAAGAGCAAGCGAGCGCAACACGCAGCGGGGGGGTGGGGAACGACAGAGAAACGGGACTGCAAACAACGACGGACGGAGAGACGTAATGAAACGGAAACGAAACAATTAAAAAAATGGTAGTATGAAGCGGAACGCGTCGACTGCGCGCCAGCCCCGTTCGTGGGCGACATTGAGGTGGGGGCCTAACGGTTGGGCGCGGTTTCTGAAGTAAAGGAGTTGGTACGCGGAGCGGGGCGTCCCATTTCTTGAGGGGTGAAACTAAAATAAAAAAGGCTCTACCCCGCCGCCGCCGCCACCACGGCGCCAAACAGACCCGCCACCCACACCGCCGCACTCGCCGCCCCTCGCCCCTGTCGCCCGCCGCTGTAGAGAATCCCGCCCCCACCCCCGCCGCCCGCGCCGCCGCCGCTTCCGCCGCCACTCGCGGGGGACTGCGTCGCAGCCCCCGCCACTGCCACTGCCGCCGACGACGACGAAGCCGAAGAAGCAGAAGAAGAAGGAGACAATCCGGGAGCCGATGTCGATGGCGACGCCTGCGGCCGCGACGAAGACGCCGATGGCATGTACACGCTGTAGTCGATCGGCTCGCAGTCGTACTCTTCCGTGGTAGTTTGCGGCGACGCGGCGGACGTCTTCGTCGTTGTCGTTGTCGTCGAGGATGACGAAGGCGGGGGTGGCGGCGGGGGCGGTGCCGGCGGGGGCACGGTGGAGGATTGGGATGAAGTCGGAAGAGGTGAGGACGTCGTCGCCGGCGGTGCGGCCGCGGAGGAGAACGGCGGCGACGCGGTCGATGGAGGCGGGGCAGGCGGAGGCGCGGGCGCGGGCGTGCTGATAACGCTGGTGATGCTGCTGGACGTCCCCGCTGTTGTCGTCGCGCCGTCGTCCCCGACTGTCGGCTCGGCGGCGATGATGGGAGGCTCCGGCGTGGTTTCGACCGCCGTTGTTTCGACGGGGGGTGGCGTTGTCGTCGACGTCGTAGCCGGCGGCGGCGGCGGCGGTGGAGGAGGCGACGACGTGGTTGTCGTCGTCGGCGGCGGCGGCGGGGGCGGCGGGGGAACGGCCGTCGGAATCGGCGTGTTGGTCGTCGTCGTTGGCGGCGGCGGCGGGGGTGCAACGGTTGTTACCGGCGGGGCGGACGTCGTAGTCGCCGCCGTTGTCGCGGGCGCCGGTGCCGGCGGCAGCGGCTGCTGCTGCTGGGTCCCTCCGCCGCCTCCGCCGTAAGCGGCCGCCGGCCCAAACTTGTCCGGGCACGCGACCACCTCCCACTCGATCGCGATGGTGCCGACCGCGGTCGCCACGTCGAACCCGCCCACGAGGTCCCCTAACGCCACGTGCGAAAGGTCCAGTGACGCCCCCTGGCTCGTCGCCCTGCACCCGGGACACGAGTCCACAATCTCGACCGTCGTCGACGCGTTCGGCGGGCACGCCCCCGCGTTCTTGCACGTTACGCGCGCGCACTGGCCGCAGACTTTTGATGGGTATGGCCCGTACGAGTCAAACGTTGGCTGGTAGAGGGCGGCAAAGTAGGAGCTGTTGGGGGAGAAAATCGCGAAAAAAAACAAAAATCAAAACGGAAGACACAAATGGTGGCGCAAACAGCGGAGAACGAATCTGCAAAAAGCATGGTTGCTACACAAACTCACGGGTTCTTGGGGGCGCTAAAGCCGCAAGCGCCGTAGGTTGGTGCAATGGGAGGGGGGTCTGTTCCCCCGTCGCCGTAGAAGGTTGCAAACGCATCAGTGAACTACCATGGTGCGTGAAGCAGGACGGTGTGGGAAAGGTGGACACCGTTGAGAACAAAATGTTTAGCAAACATTTACCACAAGACAGGAGTAAAACACAGGGAGGAGGACACAGGAAGGTGTGTGAGCAAAACTTTGATTATTGTACCCACCCTGGTTCCGAGTGCGAACTGGGCAACGGTGGGAAGCGGCGCGAGGAAGAGTACGGCGATCGCGGCGAGGTGCGGCCGGCCTCCAAGTATGGAAGTGGTGGTGGTGGTGGTGGAGGTGCATGAAGCGGACGGCGGCGACTCGAGAGTAGCACGGCCCCTCCTGACGCAGGGAGTGGCGCTTGCGGGGATGATGGAGACGGCGGTGGGACGACGTGTGGTTGTTGTCGCTGTTCTTGCTGCTGTTGTTGATGATGCGGTAGCCATTGCGACAACGAGAACGGCGGCGAAGGGGTAGCCTGCACAGTTGGTGCACTGCTTCTTTTTCGTGGGTGATTTGCCCGTCTCATTTCGGGGTCGGGAGGCTCCTGGCACACACACACACACTCTCTCTCCCTGTCTCGCTGTCTCGCTGTCTCCCTTTCATGCGAACCCATCCACCCCTTGACTAGTGACTGACTATACTACGCAGGCATACTCTTTCTCGTCCAATTTGCACACCTTTCATTTCCCAGCTGCGGTCGGTGGCGTCCTGCAGCCGCCAAGAACAATAACAACAACAACAACAACAGCAAATCTCTCTCTCTCTCTCTCTCTCTCTCTCTCTCTCTCGCTCTCTGTCTCTGCCTCTCTCTTTTTCCATCCGACGCGAAAAAAAAAAGAAGGAAAAAAAAACAAACCGTTCTTGCGGCACGCGTTGCGATCCCTTCTTTGCACCCTTGCCTTTCTGCTTCTTTGACAAGCATCTGGTTTTCCGAACCGCGAGCCCCTCACACTTTTTCGAACCACAGCAACCTCGCTCAGCTCAGACATGGTGGGTGGGTGGGGCGGCGCCTGCAACAAACAAACAAGGGCCAGCACGATCGCCCCGCGATCGCGCGATGCCCCCGCTCTCTCTTTTGCTCTTCTTGCTGCTGCTGCACACCGGCGCATCTCGGCATCTTCGCACAGCCCAGACGAACGCTCCATCTTACCTCTTGTTCTTCGGAAGTCGATAATAGCGCTCCTCGCACTCGCTCTGAGAGCCTTTAGAACGCAGTGCCTCCACTCCCCGATCATTCTTCAATCGTACTGGCATCCCAACACCTGCACCTCCCCTTGCCCTGGATCGATCACTCCAGCCCCCTACCAATGCATCTCTTTGAATTTTCAACTCGAAGCTGTCCAACTCGAAGCTGTCGACTTGAGATCCCTGCTTTTCCGCGCCACCAGTAATCACAAACTAATCCCCCAATTCCACCAGTCGGAAGTCGAAGAAACAATCAAACGGCTCTCGGGCCACAAGGGCGTCGAAGGCATCGTGGTCGTCAACATGGAAGGCATCCCGATCCGAACAACCCTCGATAACGAAAAGACCATCCAGCACGCAGCTCTCATCACCCAGCTCACCGCAAAGGCGCGGAGCGTTGTCAGGGATCTGGATCCTCAGGTTTTTGTTCGGGTTTTGATTTTTTTTTTTTTTTTTTTTTGGTGCTTGAATTCGTGTTCTTGATATTTTTGTGTTCGTCGGCCTGGGGGGAGTTGGGTAGGGCTGTCTGGATATGCAACGGGGCGTGCGTGGGAGGATGTTGTGGCGTTGGGGTGCTTTCGGCGATGCGGAGTGCGGCGGGGTTATTTTGAGATGCCGAGTTTGTCAGGGGGCAACGGGAGGGCTCGTCTTTATTTTCCTTTTTTTTTCTCGATGATGGATAGGTAGGTCGCTGACTCCACTCTCAGAATGACTTGACGTTCTTGAGGATCCGGTCAAAGAAGCACGAAATCATGGTTGCGCCAGGCAAGTTTTGTTTTATGGTTTCTTGTTTTTTTGGACAGTGTGCGAACCCAAATCTCGGTTTTCTTACAACCCGTCACTATTACCATAGACAAAGAGTATATCTTGATCGTCCTTCAAAATCCACACCACTAGACCGGGAATCTTCAACTTGCGGGAAGAAATCGAGCGGAGTTTTGCACGCAGAATGCTTTCCACAAAGTTCTGGATTCTCCCCCTCGTTTTATTTACCCCCACCCCCACTTCCCCACCCGCACTTTTCTTCTCTTTTGGAATTTTCTGGTGGGAGAGCTTTTCTTGGGAAAAAAGATATTTGCGAAGGGTTGCGGGTCAAAGGAAGAGGTGGCGTCGCTCATTAAAAATTGGTACCAGGGTTGGCGTATACCAAAGACTTTGAGGGTTGGATAGGTAGGAGAGGAATTCGGGAAGGTTTGCCTTTGCGGTGGTAGCGGGAGGTACAATGCCGAGATGTGGACTGGACCTCGTTCGACGTTGGGAGATGCGGCGACGTCGACGAGCTGAGGATTGTGGCAGCAAACCGATAACTCGACGACTGTCAAAAGATGGGCTATTTGGGGATGCAGTCTGGGGTCGTCCCGTGCGGAAGCCGCGGGAAAGTTCGTGCTGGATTTCCACCAAAAGTGTAGGGTTAACGTCACCAAGTTGTCTTATCAAAAGTTTTTTTTTTTGGGGGGGCTTGTCTTTGTCTCTCTCTCTCTCTCTCACACATTTCTAGTAGTACCATTCAACTTTTATTCATCGACTCTAACTTTGTAACGATTCCTGTTCGCACCCGAAGTCATCTTATTACCTCTTTCAGTCTTCTAAGTTCCATTGAGCCTTTGCTTCACATAAACATCATACGCGTTTACATCGAAAGTGGCATCCCCAACGACAAAACTACAATCAATAGTTGTGAGAAAAAGTAACAAGCAGAAAAAAAAAAAGAAATTGAAAGAGAAATTTTTTGCAGCAGATGATTGAAAGAACAAAAAAAAATGATCAGTTGGAGACAGAGACGCACGCCCTCTGCCTGGAAAGAAAATAATTGGAGAAGAAGAGAAAGGGTGCATCCAGCACCCCAGAGAGGAGCTGGATTGAACTTTATTTTCGCAACTTTTGCATTGCTGATGCAATTATTGGTCAGGATTGAAAGAGATCCAATCTTTGATCTTCTGCCAACCTTTTTTGGAACCCTGGACTCTCCCAGAGTGATGACCCCTTCACCATGAGGCCAGCCACGTTTTTCACATGTAACAGAACCACAAACATGAGCCCAGTTGTTTGTTCTTTGGAGCCAATGTTGACATAAGCAGAAGCAAGTGTTTGCCCTTGACTTTAGTGAATTGTCATGGCATAGGCCAGCCTCAAGGGCAACTGTGGACATGTTCCTCCATTAGTGCAATCAACTGATATCAGAGAGATAGCCAACACAGTCTTCAAAAGAGGGACCAAGTTATTCATAAGAAATCTCCAGTGATCGTGATGCCACTGCGCAATGCCCTCAAGAGGTCAACAAAAGTTGCTTGGTTTGGGTCATGGCCAACAACCTGCTGCTGATGGATTGTTGTGAGGTGTGCAGTCTTTTTGAAAAGTTTACAGGAATGATAACCAGCCTTTCCTTGGTCTATTTTTGCACTAGCGCCATTAAATAACAGAGTACCTCTAACTGAAGGTACCTGAGCCAAGTCTCCCACCAACAGGATAGAAAGGCCCCAAATGGCACATCTGGCTTAACAAATGCCTGCCTCAAGTGTGAGTCCATCTTGCCCATGATTTCACAGCTGACCATTGAGTATTCATCCACAATGAGAAGTCTCACATTGCAAACAACCTGCTGAAGATTTCCAAGCTGTTTTCCTGAGATCAAGCCACCCCTCTTTTATCCACATACATTAAGCTTCAATAGATAGTTTAAAGTTGTTCCTCCAATGGCAAACGCAGCTTTGGCTGTGAAGGCTGGACCGCTGGGGTACTCTGCGTCAGCACCATGGGTCTTAGTGCTCTCCAACGCATCTTCATCTGAATAACGATCTATCCAGATGTCTATTCCCCCGTTGGAAGTTTCATCATCCTCCCCCTCAATTGTCTCATTCATTAGGTGATTGAATTCCTCCACTTCCTCAGGGTAACAACTTTAGCACTCAGTTCAGTGGATTCTTCAGTTCAGCTGCCTGAACCACCGACTCCAAGTCATTTAAGCTGGGAAACATACTGAAAGTCAAAAGCCTGATGGGCCTTTCAGCTCTCAAGGTCAAGTACCTCCACGATAGTATAGTTCCCATCCATATTCCATAATGCCCTTTGACAACATCTTTCAGTGTCAAGATATCGCCCATAATTTTTCAAATTGTGAGACAACCAACAACACGCAAGTTGTCCAATTTCACGCCGGTCCCTTTGAACACTTCAAAGCGTGTCTCGCCTGAAACCTTATAAATCGTGTGATTACGTATATACACCGCATGCTTCGCCGCAAACAGATACATATTCGCTGGCTGACGGGCGTCCAACAACATTGCGGGTGCCATATCCTTGATTATCCCAACTGTTTGTTCAGCCAAACTGTTGAAGTCTTTGATATATGCCAGACTATATTTGACGCAAATCTGTGGGTGTTTTGCGCAATACCAATCCAGAAAATTAGTGGTTGCTAGCTCCCCATGATTGCCACAAACCGCGATCACCTCGGAGCCTTCTTCATTCTCCCACTCCTTGATCAGGTTCCGAATTTAACCCTTTAGGGGTTGGTGCCACCATGCCAAATTCGCACAATGACCCTTAAAGGTGCAACATACCTAAAACCTGTGCTGACATGAATTTCCCAAAAAAATTAGCACCAGCATGTTCAGAATTGAAAGGGCTTCTGCTGATAGTTTGCATTTTGGTGTATGCCATCTGGGGGGCAAGTAAATGCAACAACACTGCAGCTGATCCAATATTGGCACGCTTTTTTGGCCATTAGTCAACCAATGAAAAAACTGCGAAAGTCTACCAAATCTTGCATTCTACTTCAGAACTGGCCAAAAAATAAAATGGGTTGAGAGACTATGGGTCCATAATTTTTTTTTCCTGATGTATCATCCAAGCAAAAGTAGAAAAATACAGAAAAGGCCCAGTGCAAACTGGGTCTTGTAATGTGACAAATCTTGAAGTTTTGCAATTTGCACCAAAAATGCAACACCCAAGATAATTGATTGGTTACTTAATATTAAATACTAGCCTATATAAGGGTGCTCTGCTACTGCTCGCTATATTTCATTTAGTAGAGATTTGGCTGAGATACATTCCATTGTTTGGAGGCCATCTTTCAATCGCTACACACACTTTTTGTTGATTTCAGAAATCACAGCATTCTCCAAAGCAGTCCAAATTTACACAGCTCATAGAGAAACAACTAAGCTTTAAAAATCCACTTTTTGTTTGTTTTTGAAAAATCTGGCCACAAAAGTTGTTCAAAGAATAAAATGATTTTTGTCAGGACATAGACTGTATCTGTAGTGGAAGGAAATTTCATCAAGTAATTGCTCAATGTTTTCTTTGTTTTGCAGTTTTTGCCTCAGCACTATCAAGAGCCTTCCGTTTCACATGATCAAAAGTTCCACTACCAAATATATGATCACTAAACCATTTTCCAAGACAAAGCCAATTTTGCCTTGAGCACAGACAGTTGTCATCCTCATTCCTGGATTGGCAGGGCACTTGTGACATCTAACTCATGCTGCGTATGTTCCTGCTGGTAGATTCACTAGTGTGAACAGATAATATTCATGCCTGTAGTAGTAAACACGAATGTGATAACCAAGGGGAATGTGGCCAGCTTGAGCCCTGGTGGTGTGTGGTCTGCTGCTTGACCATTTACATTATTCTGACCTTCCAAACAGTTGCATTGCAAGCTCAAGACTTCAGTCTTTTGTTGAAATACCATCTGACAACCCAGCAGACTTTCGACCATTTGGTATACAACACGTGCATTGACCAGCCAGGCGTCCAATGCAAAGTAAAACATCCTGTGATACCATGTCCTTGTTTTGTGAGCAACACTGCAGGTAGCAATCATTTGATCAACTCAATCTACGCCACTCATAAACTTGTTATACAACAGTGAGGCCTTTGGTACAAACACCTCTGAGTCCTTTGACTCTGTTTCTTCATCCCATCGAAGAACTGAGGAGAGGTAACAGTTAGAGATCATGTGGGAGACCTTCTTGTCAGAAAATCTAATTGCAGTGATAAGATTATCACGGTATGGAAGAATTCCCCAGAGGTGAGCTCCCTTCTTGGCATTTTTGGCAACCTTTGTGCGATTGGGAAAGCACTTTTGATGAATTCTAGTAGTTTCATGTAAGTAGGTTTTCTGATCAAGCAAGTCCTTTGCAAGCTCAATGCTTGTAAAGTAATTGTCTCCATGAACAGTTTGACAGACTCCCTCCAATCTAGCTAGCAGACACAGGATATTGTTTCCTCCAAGTCCTCCAGCACTAAACCCTCCTGGCTGGGTGCCCACACCCAAAGTCTTTCCAGAATTAACCTCAAATTTGTCGTGGGAAGTTCCGAAATGATGAATTGGATGATCAATACGCGCAACTTGATCGAATAGTGTTACTCAGCGAGGAAACTGTCGAAAATCACGGCGTTTCGTCGCGAGATGGGCTTTCCTGGGACGGTTAGCAATCCAACAGCAACTGAAATACAGTAGGTAACGACAACAGTTTGGCTTGCTTTGCTGGGATAGGAGCAGCATTTGACAGTTCTCCAGTTTCATCCTTATGCTGAAATAGATGAAATTTGCGAGGTTTTGTCACTGATTCAACCCACTCAGCTGGGCTGGTTGTGTTTTGCTCACCCTCTGCAAGGAGTTCAGCAATGTGTCACTCAAACTGATCTGCATTGACAATCACAGTTCCCTCAACCATCGCAACAGAATGAGATCCACCAGCATTCTCATCGGCCAACGGAGCAGGACCAGGAGGAAGATTGCCAGAGGAGACAACTTCAACTGCAGAAATTGCTGAATCAATCGGTGCTGCTGAAGAAGTCACTCTCAGAGTCCATCATCCCACCAGCAGCACATTCTGACAGAGTGTCAATTGTGTAAACAGCCTACTCTGAGTGAGTGAGTGGAAAGAGTGAATGAGGTGGAGATGTGTGTTTGTGGGTGGTCCTTCTCCCCAACTTGGAGAGGAAGAGAAAAACTCTGTTATGAATTACTGATACATAATGATGATATACACACTATAATAGTCAATTAGGCGAGTGTGACGATACAGAATGATGATATGCATGCAGTAATGTTGCTAGGCAAGTGTGACCAGTACAGGGTAAAAACCTCTCCTATATTATCTGCTTGAGCAGAGGAGGAGGAAAACCGTTAACACCGGATTTCCGTTCCACTTGATGCTTGGAGTATTTGTCAACAGCACAAGCCAGCGCCCAGGTCTGCATTGGCGGTGGCTTGCTCTCCCATGGGCATCGTGAGAACGATAACTGACAGTCACAGTAGGTTCAGTTCCGTCTTGTGCTTCTTGCTGCTAACCAGTCAGTTCCGCCTAACAAATCGCTTGTCCAGACCTCAGATTCCTAGTTTCACCGCTTGAAGCGGATCCAGAAGTAGGCAAGTTACATCAGGATGAGGCTGGGCAGAAGTCGCTTGCTGCCCACTGCCTCAAGGCTATGAAGGAAAGACCAGCCAGCAATTCCTTAATGTGACCAGAGTTGATTAACTGCATCTGCCAGTATGCCTTTGTGTTTCTCCCAGGTTTTTTTGGCACTGGGCGCATGTTTTTGTCGGCCATCTGTGCTGTACTTATTTTGTTTTTTTTGAGTACTGGTTTGCTGGAAGCTGATCAGTGAACGTACACAAACAAAAGAAGTGTCATTTTATGCGTGGAAGCTGGATCTACCTTTGTGCAAAAAATTGCGATCTAAACGAGCTTGGATGTCGCAGGATCTCAGTGTGTGCAGAGTGTGTCGAGTTGGTGGAGGGTGGTGGCACTGTGCCAATATTGGCATGTGATTTCGTTGATTTGACATGTCCTTTTTCACAAGCAACACTACAAAACTAATTGACACCGCATTTGTAGAAATGGTGGGGCTACAACATAACAAAGTTTCATGAGGATCTGTTTAGTTTCGGTCGAGCTCTCATAATTGTAAAGGTGAAAATTCGGTTTTCATGCCAAAATTGGCTCGCTGACCGTTATAGGGTTAATCATCAGCGCCCTTTCTCTGACTGAGAAAAGTCACAGCCAAATACCGGTTGTACTCCTCCACACTTAGCTGCCAGTATTCCTCGTTTCTGTACCCCTCGACTCCAACAGCACTAAATCCGTGTGGACCCTCTCTAGCAACCGACGTGCCAGAGACCGCATTGACCGAATTGGTCTCCAACTTATCTTCGCTTTATCGCAGAGTATACATGGCATATCTGCACCAGCGACTTAATTCTGCACTTTCTGCAAAAGATTCACATTTGCACATTCCTGCAAATAACCCTTCTACCACATCTTTTGGATGATGTCAGTGCCTGCGTGACTCAACCTCCGGTGGAACAATTCCTGGAAATGCAACTGGGCACAAGAGAAGTGGCTCCCTTCCTGTCAGGATTTCGTAGCCTGTAGTCTACAGACAGCATTGTCACCTTTCAGGCAGCCATGACAAGCGATGGAATGCTCATCCCATTCCCATTGGACGAAGTTGACCAGCTCTTCAGAGGCCCGAGTGCTAGGAGAAAAATGGCACTACGTGGGACCCTTTCCCTCTCGTATTTTCCTCTTCTCGCTTCCTCCCCCTCCATTTCCCCCACATTACGCCTTTATTTTCGTCTTCGTTTTTTGTTCGACCCAATTATTTGGATCGTTATTCGTTCGCCTCATTATGGAAAAAAGAAAAACAAATCATTGAGATATTTGAAGGCTACGCCTTACCACCACTGTTAGGCGGAGCTGCCTGGTTAGCAGCAAGAGGCACAAGATGGACTCAAACCTATTGTGACTGTCAGTTATTGTTCTCACAATACCCATGGGAGAGTGAGCCACCACCAATGCAGACTTGGGCGCTACTTTGGTGACAAATACTCCAAGTATTAAGTGGTGCCTGCTGCCAGCTGCGCTGGGCACGTGCACGTCTTCGATTGGTGGCTGTGCATGGGCCAGAGGTGCTCCTGCAAGCCAGCGACAGGGGACAGCCCGGTACTGCGGTGGTTGTGGGAGTGCTTCGGCGGCGGCGTCGACAGTGGTGCCACGCTCGCAGAGCCACTGTTGACGATGCCATCTTCCCCATCGGCACTACCGTCTTTGTCTCCTGCAACAGGTAGGTGGAGGTCCTGCAGTGGTGGCGGGAGCGTGTGGCAGGCTGCGTCATCTGTGGCGGGGATAGCAGTGGGGCTTGCGCTACGGGTTTGGGGACGGCGGCCAAGAAGAGTCTCACTAAGAGTACGCACATGTGGCAAAAAGAAGATTGTGCTTGCGTCCGTTAGTGCGTGCGTGCGTGCGTGGGGGCGTGCGCGTGTGCGTGCAAATGTGGAGCTTGCAAGAAGGTCAAATGCCACCCACACCCAAGCTCCGTCCCTCCATCAACCCCATCAACCCCCATCCATCCAACGCCTACCCCAATCTGCGCATCGCCCCCCTTCTTTGAAGCCGCAGCTTCAAAGAAGGGGGGCGCGACAATGCAAACTACGCACGAACAACTCACCCACCCAGCAATGCTTTTATTGTGCAGGCTTCGGTTGATCCTTAGGGTTGGAAAGAAAAAAAAGGAGAAAAAACAACAGACTGATCGAACCTAACAAAGAAAGGAAAAGAACGAAAAGACCTTTTCTCGCTTTTTCCCTTCCCTTTCTTTCTTTGTCTTCCAAAATCTCAACAAAACAGGAAGGCCAACCGTTTCAATGCTAATTAAAACAGTAAAAGTGGTGTTGTTGGGGACAGCCTTTTGACAGACAGACGATGATGATGATGATGATGATGATTGATGCAAACGATACATACGATTGCCATCGTCGGTGAAATCAACATATAATTTTCTCCTTGTCGCCCAGTCAGCCCAAACAACTCTCTGGGCGCGCAATTCGTTCACCACAACCGCTTCAAACGAAAAGATAATAATAATATGGTCCCAAGGGTCGACGAGGACGCGACGTCCGCCAACTCGGCGCTCCGCCACCGTTCCCCCGGCGTCGGCGACGATGATGCAAAGGGCGCCTTCACCCCCGCCCTGGTCGACGAGGACGGCGACGAACTGGCCGGCCCCATCGACCAGGCCGAGGAGGAGGAGCGCAAAAAGATGATCGCGAGCTTCGACCACGATTCGTCCTACGTCCCCACAACAGGTCCGCCTTGTTTGTGTTTTTCTCACGCATCCCCCTCCCCACCACGCATCCCACGCTTCCCCGCCCGCCTTCGGGGCTTCTGCTGGCTCTCTCTGTCTCTCTCCCTTCGCTCTTTCCGTGTTCTCCACGGTTTGTTTGCCCTCTCCCGCCTCGCGTGTGCGTTCGCATGAGGTTCATCCTGCGGTCTCGTTTTCGCCGTTCTTTGCCTCAAGAACCACCAACAACAGTCCTCACCCCCACTCCCTGCCCGGTCGTCCCGCCCTCCACAGCGTTGTTGCCGCCGCCTTCAACCCCGAGTGGAAGGTTGATCGTCGCGCCCAGTCGATCGCCGCCCAGCTGCCTCTGTCTCTCCTCTATCTCTCTTCTCTCTCCCTCTCTGGAACTCCTCCACTCTGTCTCCCTGTCTCTCCGCGCCTTTCGTTTCTTTTTCTTTTTTTTGGCTGTCTGTCTGTCTGCCCGCCGGGCATGTCTGTCGCCTCTCCTTTCCGTTGGCTCCGTCTCTCCTCACCTGCCGTCCCAACATTGTTCTAACTACCTTCTCTGTGTGACCCTAATGTACGACCACGACGACGGCAAACGCAAATCCATATCCTGCAACCAGGCTGGAAGTCCTACACACCCTTTAGGTGAGAAACGCCCAGAGCTGACGTAGAAGACGCGTTTTCCCCGGTGGACCACCTCGCTGATCGGATCATCTCTTTATTCCGCCTCCGCTTCCGCCGGCTCCGCCACAGGCAAATAATCTTTTTGTACAAATTGTTCTTTTCTCGGCAGGCAAGTTTCCTCGCTGACGTTATGGTCGTTGAGACATCCCGCTAAAAAAAATTTATTTCCTTGCTTGTCCAGTTCTTCGTGCACCGTGTCGTGGGCCTCTTCTTCCTTCTTCAGTACGCTGCAGCCTTCTACCTTTACTTTCTCGACTACCCGGGCTTCCGCGCCTCACCCTTGGTCTGGTCGCTTCCGGCCACGGGCCTCTTCCAGTCCATCACCGCCGTCTACACCTTCACATTCCTTCCTAAAAAGGCAAAGGATGGAGGCTACTTTGGCGACAAGAGCATCCTGTCCTACCCGTTCATTATCGAAAACTCGTTCTACGCCATGATCTTGTTCTTCCAGGTTGGGTTTTTTACTGCTTTGAATGGGAATGTTTCCTCTGTTCTTTTTTCTGTCTAATGCTCAGTCTTCACCGCAGTGGACCTACTACGATGACACGTTGTTCAAATACATTTCGGGGTCCGTCGTGATCGAGCAGGCGATCGTTTTCTTCCCATACGTCCTTCGCACGCAGTGGCCCAAGACTTCATTCCGGGACTCGTACGACAACAAGAGGAACCGCTCGGCGTAAGTCTCAATTAATACCTATTGGCTGTAAAAATATACTAACCACAAGAAAATGTATTAATTAAAAACAAAATGCGAAAATCTCCCCTTTGCAGCGCTAGGGACTTGTTCTTCTCCGTCGCCATCACCGTCACTAAAATGTTCTATATCTGGGCCAAGCACTACATTGGATACTTCTTGAACTACGCCCGCTTCATGAACCGCATGAACGATGAGGAAATCCAGTACATTTACTACATTCTGGTGTTTTCCAGCTTTGCGACCACCATTTCCATCTTCCTGCAGACGTTGAAGGTGGGCTGACCATCAGTGATTTTTTGTTTCGCAAGCGACCGCTTATTAATGCACCCAAACGGAACATCGACCGATCCCACCCTCAAACTGCAGTTCAAAAAGTACATTGGCGCCCGCACGTCCTTCGTCACGTACTTCCTCTCCTACTTTGGCACCTTTTACGGCTTCGTCCGCATCGACCCCATCTTCTACCGCAACCTCGACCTCACCCTCCTCACCCTCGGCGGCGTCCTCCTCAACTTTCGCGGCTGGGAGCTCCAGTGGGGCTACCAACTCGCCGTCTGCCTCCTCCTCAACGCCTCCCGCGGCGCCGGCCTCGACATGGGCGAGTTCCTCGGAAAACCGTTCCTCTACGTCGGCCAATCTGTCCCGGCCGCTTAAAGCTGGGGAGCGCTGCGGGAAAGGAAGGGGATTGGGCGAGACAAAAGGGACCCTGGCTCTATTGCGGAACGAGGGGAGGTGGGCCACAGTGAAATAAGTGTGGGATGGCGTCGCTTCAATGGACCCCAAAAGGTTTCTGCTTTCGAGGAACTCCTCCCGGCTCCAATGCTGTTCCCATGAGATTTGTTGGATCCATTTTTGTTTCAATATCTTTTGCTGGTAGATCTCCCGTCCTGTTAATTCCCTCCCACCCTTTTGTCGTTCGCCTCTCAGTTTTCCTCTCCCCCCCTTGAATATTTTTTTTTTTTTTTTTTTTTTGGTTTGCTCCCTTTTTATTTGCTTTTTTGTTCTTTGTGTTCGTGTTTGTTGCTCTTTTGGTCCCTCGTTGGCCAACCCCCCCTGTGCGTCGTCTTGCAGCACTTTTTGGTTTTTCCCCTAAAAACCGGTCCCCCCACCTTCCCGCCCCCACCTCCTGTCTTTACTCTCATCCTTCTTCTTTTCGTTGGCTCTTATGTGAGAACCTTTCTTCTCGGCAGATTTACACCAAACACGGAACTCTAAGAAATCCCCCTCTACCCCGTCACGCTCTCCCCCGCATATTCCTCTCCCTCCTACTCTTCGCCTCCCAACCCCTGCTTTGTAAGGGACGAATTAGAGAGATGGGAGGGTCCATAGGGGTTTCTCAAGACTCTCACCTTTTTTAAAATTTTTTTTTTTCCTCGCTCCCTGGCCACTGTTCAGTCTCCTGTTTTGCATTTTTTTTTTTTTTTTAGGCTGCCTTTTGCCAGAGTCGACACCACTCTTACTCCTCTTATTTGCTTGTTTGTTTCTTCCTTCTTCTTTTGTTCTTCCTTCAACTCAAGAAAATAAACCTCGTGCGCCTTGCCTCTCTTGTGTTTCTCTTAAGGGGGGAAGTTGTGCTTCGCGTACGAGCACGGAGCATACGCTTGCGGAGGCAATACACCCTCCCCTTTGGGTTTTTTTTTGGAGCAGTGTGGCCAAATCCTTTCATAAAAGGCTGCGGCCTGTTGACCGTAGCATCAAGGCGGAGAGAGATAGATGGGGGAGTTCACACCTTTTCTTTTTCATTTCCTTCTTTTTTTTTTTTTTTTCTTTATCCCACCACGCGTTGCCGGTCTTGCGCTCGGGTCGTCCTCTGCTTTTCCCAGAAAGAGTCTACAAAGACGCGGAGCCGGTCTTACTTGATGCGCTTACCAAATTGTATCCCTTTTTTTTTTTTTTTTTTTTTTTTTTATTGGCACATTACCCAAAAAAATTTTTTTTCTCGGGAGGGCCAAACACGAGAGTTGATTGATTGGCGAGCGTGACCAAGGCGTGTCCCCAATGCATTCAACAGCAGACGACAGCCTCCTTGAACCCTTGTATTCGTTGCCTTTCCCCACTCCCACTTTCCCCCCTTACCCCTCCCTCGGGCGGTTTCTACCGCGCGGGGGCGATTTCGTGAGAAAAAATATAATCATTCTGTTTTCTACAGAGACTGGCGAGGCAAAGGACCTTGACACCCCGCGAAAAAAAGTATCTACAATTATAATTCCCACAGCTTCAAACGTGATTTTAGAAAGCGTACGTTCTTTCTTTTGTTTCCGCCGCAAATTTCTTTTTTTTTTCTTTGGGAGACCCTTACAGGGATCGGCGAGTGAGAGACGTTCCGCAACGAAGAAGCCAGGGAAATGCACCGCAAGAGTTTTTCTTTTACTGCGGATGAAAGGGGGAGGCACGGTGGGAGGTTGAGGAGGGGAACAAGACTAAGGCGCGAGTGCAAGGGTTGGGAGAGGGGGGGAGTGGAGGGTTGGGAGAGGGGGGGAAGTGGGGAAGACGGTAACGTTTTGAAGAGTCCTTGTGCACCTTTTTTTTTTTTTTTTTTTTTTCATTCTGCACGGACGGGGGAAAATTTTTCGGGTTGGAGAGAGACAGCCAGTGAGAGACCGTGAGAGAGAGAGAGAGAGAGAGAGAGAGAGAGAGAGAGAGAGAGAGAGAGAGAGAGAGAGAGAGAGAGAAAAGCGAGATAACGACCAGCCTTGCCCAGCCCCAACTCCCAACGAAAGATCTCTGCGCACAGGGTTTCCTTTCACTGCCCCCGCCAAGGGCAGGAGACCAGAAGCAGCAAAAAGAGTAGCGGCCCCCAGAGGCAGGTAGCCGCGACAGGCGTTAGCCAGGAGGAGAGTCGCCTTCCCCCCAAGCAGCTTGCCAGATCCGCCCCCGTGCGGTGATCGCAGCGACCCACAGCAAGCCAGCCCGCCAGCTAGCGTGCAGAACCGTCCGGCTTTTTTCGAAGGAAAAGGACGGGGGTGGACACACGCACACACACACACACACACACACACATTAGATAGTCCCTTGTTCCGGAAAAGGACCAGGTGGGGAAAAAAAGAAACAAGGTTCGGCTGGCTCAAACCCTCGCCCCCTCGCCCCCCCACCTACCCCCACCCACCCACCACCCACCCCTCATCAAACTTTCACCCCACCAAACCGGACTTCCTTCCCCCCCCACCGACCTCGCTCCCGTCGCTCTCCCCCATCACCACTACCGCGGGTAACCTTCCATTGCCCTCCAAATATCCCTTCTTGGTCGTCGCCACTGACAGCCCCTTTCCCTCTTCTTCGTCCGATCGCAGTATACCTTCAACTCGTCCTCAGCCCCCCCGGCCGTCAGTCTCGTCGATTTTCCACTGACTCGGACTGCGATTAGCCCTCCGCAGCCCTGACCAACGCCATCACTCTGCCGACTTCAAATCCTCCTTTCGTCGACAGTGGGCGAGCTTTCACCCTTTGATGAACCCTAACTTTGCGGCCCTGCCCATGGGGGCAGCCGCCGGTAGTACCGACCTGCACGGCAATCCTCAGCTGTTCATGCAGTATCCACTGGAAAACAATGCGCTGCTTCTTCAGCAGAGACAGATTATCCAACAGCAGGCACAGCGGCAAAGGCTATTGAGCGATGCGGCAGCAACTGTTGGTGGGGTCGCTGGGCAGAATCCTGCCGCTGCGGCGGCGGCGGCGGGGACGGGGCTTGTGACCTCGATGGACGGCTCCTCCCATCTCTTCAACAACCTCGCCGGAAACGGCCTTTCGCTGATGGGCGCTCAGCACTTGCGTTTGCTTCAACAACAGCAGCAGCAGCAGCACTTGCTTCTGCAACAGGCTCAGGCGCAGGCACATGCGGCTCAGGTGCAGGCTCAGGCGCAGGCGCAGGCACAGGCACATATTCAGGGCCAACAGCAATCGCAACAACAACAGCAACAACAGCAGCAACAACAGCAACAGCAACAGCAACAGCAGCACCAGCAGAATCAGCAGGCGGTTCTGCAGCAAGGTCAACAGAGCCTTCAGTTCCAGGGACAAGCGCAACCGCCACAGCAGAATCAGGCTCAGAGTCAACTGCAGCAACAGCTGATGCTCCAGCAGCAGCAGCAGCAACAACAGCAGCAGCAACAGCAACAGCAACAGCAGCAGCAGCAGCAGCAGCAGCAGCAATCTCAGTCCCAGCAGCAGCAGCAGTCGCAACAGTCTGGTGGCGGTGGAGCGAAACAGATAGTCGGGTTGACCCAGAATGACCGGCTTACGTTTATCGAAAGGCTGTATGTTTGCATGACGAGTTTTTTTGTCTGAAGCCTTTCTGAGCGACCATCTATCCTCTCTTATTACTAGCATTCTATCAATGAAGGAGGTCCTTCCACCTGCGCAACAGAATGAATCCAAGCTACGGGAGCTCGCAACGAACGTCGAAAGGACTGCTTTCGAAAGAGCCGAGAGCAAGGTTAGTCGTTGTCCCCCTCCCCTTGCTGTTTTGAAAACTGTTACTGAAACTGGAGTAGAGCGACTACGTCAGCGCCATATCCCAACAAATGCAGAAGCTTCAGTTCGGGACGATGCGAGGTTTGTTTTCGGCTTCTGTTGTGTCCTTTTGTCGGAGTCGTTCCTCACGTCGGATACTCTTCTCCCGCCTCTTCTTAACCAGGAGGTGCCGGACATCACCTTGTTCAGGGGTTTCCCGGCGCAAATGCCCAGTTCACCTCAGTGCAGCAGGCGCAATTGCACGCCCAACAAGCTCAACTGCAACAGCTGCAACAAGCGCAACTCCAACAACTTAGACTGGGGGTACTTGGCCCCAATGGCGGCTTGGCACCAAACCTTCCTCCGCATCTTCAGCAACAGCTAATGGGCTTGACTCCGCAGCAACTGCTGCTGTACCAGACGCAACTGCAGAACAGAACTTTTCAGCAGCACCTCTTGAACAACTCTGCGAATGGCTCGTCGCCGTCCCCATCCATTAGCGGCGGGAACCTGAACCAACTAGCAGTAGGTTCACCGAGTATCTACCAACAGGGGCTTGCCCAGCAACGAAGCATTTCGTTGCCGAGCGTACTGCAGCCAAGTGGCTTGCCGGGTCAGCAGCCTCAAGTACCACCAAACGGGGCTTCCCAACAAAACTCCGACGGCGTCGACCAACAACAGCAACAGCAGGCGCAACAGCAGCAGTCCCAACAACAGCAGCAACAGCAGCAGCCGCCCTCGCTTGTGCCGCAGCAGTCGTTCCAGCAACAGCAGTTGCAGGCCATGCAGAACCAGATGCAGCAAGTACAGCAGCAGGCCCAGCAGCAGGTGCAGCAGGCTCAGCAGCACGCCCAACAGCAGCAGCAAGCGCAGCAACAAGCTCAGCATCAATCTCTTCATCAAGCCCAGCAAGTTCAACAGCAAGCATCAAATGCGTCATCCTCCAGTAACACGAGCGCCAAAGACCCTCAAGACCTGATGAAAATGGATGGCCACGCGGACGGACCTGCCAACGCGAGCGCACAACAAGGAGGACAAGCCCCTTCGGCGCAGCAATCCCAAGCCTCGAATTTGTTCTCGGCGAAGAACACCGGAGACGCCGACAATGGCGCCAACGGCTCATTGGCGAATAATACAGGCGACCCGAGAGGAGGCGCGTCCGCTGTTATTTACAGCCAGAACGCCCAGGGCGGCAAAATCAAAATGCCTCCAATCGAACTGACAGACGAGCAGAAGGCGGCGGTCCAGCAGAAGGTAACTTTCTTTGAAAATATCTGTTTCTGTAACACTCGACTCACTCCCAAACCTTACTTTACTAGATGAAAGAAATGCACACTTTGTACAGCGAAATCGACACGGTGAGCGCAACGCTGATTCGATGTCGAGGAGAGTCTGAACACGTCAAGGTCGCGAAGCTCAACGGAATGGTATGCCGTTTAGCACTCGAGCTAATTGCCCTTCGACGCTGGTCCGTTACTAATATGCTTCGTTACGTGATAGAAACAAATGATGAAAGTCCAATATGACGGCATCGAAAACGGGATCTATTACTTGAAGCCGGAAACCGTGACTGAGCTCAACAACAACTTGATCCGTTTCTACCACTATGCGCAACAACTTTTGACTCAGACTATGCCGAATCGGACGGGCCCGCGTCCCCCAGTTAATTTACCACCGGGGATGATGGCAGGACAAGGTCCTCAACCTTCAACTCCGACGTTCTCCGGCCCGATGGCCATGTCTCCTCCCACTGCACCTGCGCAAACTAACATGGCGAACCCAACGCAAATGTTCATGCAGTCTCCGGGCCTTCAAAATGGATCGCTAGTTTCTCCCCAAGTGACTCCGGGCAATGTCAACGGTCCCATGATTGTCCCGTCGCCTCAGATGCAACCTAGTCTTATTAACCAGCAACAACAGCTGATGATGCAAAAGCGGTTGTTAATGCACCAGTACCAGCAGCAACAGCAACAGCAGCAGCAGCAGCAGCAGCAGCAGCAGCAGCAGCAACAGCAGCAACAACAAGCCCAAGCCAACAACTTTCCGTTGATGCAACCACAGGGGCAGGTTCCAGTTCCGCCGGCGTCGGCAGCCGCTGATCCTCTCGGAGGGCTTCCGACCGGAGCTTTTATGTCTGCAAGCAGCCCTCCGCCGACGATGTCAATGAACTCTCAGCTTCCTGCCGGCCAACCAGGAACGCCGGCCCAGGGCGGCTCTGCCGGCCAGGCGGTCAACGGCGTACTATCTCCACCTAAGCCTTCACCAAGAGTTTCGGCGGGACAAACGGTTTCACTGAAAAAGAATACCAGCACACCGTCTGCGATTCCTGCCCCCAACGCTGCTTCCGGCCCCGCAAACGTTGTGCCAAATAATGGATCTCCGGTTGTCCAGAGCTCACAGGCGATGTCGCCATCTCCCGCAGTGACACCGGGTCAGCCGATGTCCTTGCTGCAACAGCGGCAGATGCAAGTGCTTGCGCAGCAGCAACAGGCTCTTTTGAGCCTTCAGCAAATCCACAGCCTTATTGCGAGTGGAACAGTGCCACCAGCGCAGCAGCAGTTTCTTTTCAACCAACGAAATCATATCATCCAACAGCTGCAAGCGCAGAGCCAAGTGCAGAGCCAAGTTTCGCCGCAGATGTTGCAGCAGTTGCAGCAACAGCAAAGCATGATTCAGCAACAGCATCTTCTTCAGCAGCAGCAATTTCAACAACAGCAACAGCTTCAGCAGCAGCAGCAGCAACAACAACAACAGCAGCAGCAGCAGCAACAGTTACAACTTCAAATGCAGCAGCAGCTACACCAGCAGCAATTGCAGCAGCAGCATCAGTTGGAGCTGCAGCAGCCTCCCGTAACGCCCGTCGCGCTTCCGACGATGAGCTCAACTGCGTCGGAAGCTCCGTCTGCGGATACTGCTCCGGCCGTAGCACCCCCTCCTCCGGCGTCTGCACCACCAGGAGCCCAATCAGCTGCAGCACGGAAAGCAAAGAAAGCGCTGCAAGCCCAACAACGGAAAGAAGCGAAATTGCAGGTGGAAAAGGAGAAAAAGCAGAAGAAGGAAGAAAACGAAAAGAAGAAGCGCGAGGCAGAAACCAAGAAGGCGGCAATGAACGCTGCGGCGGCAGCGGCGAAGGAGCAAGAAATGCAGAGACTGCACGAGGAGCAAAATTTGTTGCAGCAACAACAAATTCACCAGCAGACTCAGCTACTGCTGCAACCACAGCACCAGCCCCAGCAACCCCAACAGCCTCCCAACCCACCGCAGCCGCCCATCGCGCCACATCTTGTTGAGGAAGTAACCCAGCAGCAGCCCATCATCCACAGTGGCACCAACGAAATCAACCCGGTGGACGACTCTTCCAACTTCATGCCCAACAACCACCCTTTCTTCACAATTTGGGACGACGACTCCGCCGTCCAAATCTCCGCAGCGGATGGCGGCGAGGTCCCGTTCGACGATATTTTCGATCTAGACTACCAGTCACCGCCGCCCTCCCCGTCGAAAAAGGAAGGGGAAGTAGCACCAGTAACCGGAAAGCGCCAGCGGGAAGAAGATGAATGGGTCAACATGACCGCCACGACCCCCATCCAACCCACTGATACAGCAGAGGGTGGTGACGCTGACCGCAAGCCAGAGGTCTCGAGTCTCGACTCAAACCCAGCCCCTTTGCCTGCTAAAACTGCGCCAGGCTCATCAGCAGAGGCGGCTGGTGCAGATGGAAGTGAAGGGCAAGAGTCCTTTCGTCCGACGAAAACTCTGAAGGTACAGCACACTGGTTCCTACCTCTCTACGCCCGGCGACGAGTTGGACCGGGCTAGCGGTGGTGGAGGCGCTGTCGTAGCAAATGTTGGCGGGCAGCCCGAGTTAAAGCTGGAACCTTCATCGTCTGCATCAGGGTCGTCGCCGAAAGTGAAGGACGAAGGGACCGTTTCTGGCATCAAGTCCGAAGTCGCTGTGGGAAACCCTTCCGCAACGGCCGCTGAGTCGACACTGCAAGCTCGGCATAACTCGTCGGACAGTTCGTCGTCGAGTGCGGCTGACACACATTCTAGCTTACAATCCGCACCAGCTGAGACCGGCGACCTGGTTGGGATGGCGGGTGTCGATGACGAGACTGACGCCATTATGAAGCTATTAGAGCAGCAAAATGAGACCGAGTCGAGTCCACCGGCCGCACCAGGCACGATTGAGGCCGAGCTGGCTCAATTGGAGGAACGGTTTGGGCTCAAAAGTAGCGTGATTGAAGAGCCCGGCGATCAAAAGAGCACCTCCTCGGCTATGTTTAGCTTCGATCTCTTACAGTCGTCCTCCTCGTCCGCGTCATCCGCTTCGGCGTCCGTCACGTCTTCATCTTCATCGGCCAGCTCCGGTGGGGTTGACAAACGGTTAATGATTCTATCGACCCTGGAACCGTTCCGTTTTATGCTGAAAATCTCGTCAAGGCAAAGCTACGAGTCGCAAGACAACAGTTTCTTCTTTGGCAGTCGCAAACGGCCCAGTAAACCCTCATCCAGTGTTCTTACTGGAGACAGTGTCGAATCAAGCGGGGATGACTTTTTCGGCCTTGTTGGATCGGGTGCAGACGGTCTGAACGATGGGAACGACGCAGACAGCGACCCTTTTTCGTTCTTTGCCTCGCCCCCTGTGATTGAACACTTTGAGGTGGTTGAGGATGGTGAGAACATGAATGCGGCTGCCGATATGCAGCGGCGTGCGCGCGAACTCGGCGTTGGGACGCGCGGGTCACGGTTACGGATCACCCAGGTGATGGAGATGTGCGTGGACGTAGCGCAAAACGGGCCGCTGGAAACGTCTGGCGCGGGCATCGAATTAGACACAAGTTTTCTTGACGACGCGGCAGGGCTCTTTGGCTTTTGATGCCGAATCGTGCGAAGTATTTTCAGAACGCCATCCCTACACTTGACCCCTGACGGCGCCCTCACATCTCCTCTTTCCTTTAATTTTCCCCACTACATCACCCCCCACCCTCGTTCTCTTCAAAGTGCCGTTTTCTCCATTTTCTTCCCCATGCCTTCTTTGTGCCTGATGTGATGGTTACTGTGCGTCTCGCGGGTTTATTGCTGTGTTGTTTTTCATTCTTGTCTGTATCTCTGTCTTCCTTCCCGACTTTCGTAGCCCACAACTTCCTCCCTTGTCTCGCACGGGGTTCCACATGTTTCTCAGCCTTCTGATCTGGGGCCGCCTATTCGTGCAACCCACGCTCTTACAATCCGAATTATCCCCTCCCCGTGCGGACATTGCCTCGCCTTTTTCCCGCTACCCTCCGCCCATCTTTCCTCTCCGCTTACATTTGGTTGGGTGGTTTTTTCCCTTGTTTTCTTCTTTTTACCAAACTGGAGGTTTTTCTTATTTTTTTTTATCACTCCTTGTGTTTTTACCCTCTCGTGCTACTCCTACCCCCCGCCTTTCTTTCTCGTCCTACCACTCACGTGCGTCGTCGCCTTACTACAACTACAACTACTGTCTTTCTCTTCTCATGAATCTGTGAACCCCTCCCTCCCGTCGTCGTCGTCCGCCGCAGCTGGTCGCTTTCAACATGGAACTCTGTTTTTTTTTGTGGTTTTCTCTCTCGTCTGTCAGTTCCTCTCTCTCTCTCTCTCTCTCTCTCTCTCTCTCTCTCTTCTCTCTCTCTGCAAAGGATACTGTTTTCCTCGCCCTGTCTGTGTCTGCGTGTGTGTCCTTTATGTTTGTTCCCTTGCCGGCACATCCTCTAAAAACGAGCTGCATTCGTCGCTTTGTCTTACCTTATTTTTTTCCTTTTTTTTTTTTTTTTTTTTTTTTGGGTGTGGTGGGTTCACCTGACAAGTCACGCTTGTTCTGGTCCGTTTGTTCGTGGCCGGCACTCCAATGATGTGCTCGATTTTGTTCCCGAGACGGACCATTCTTTGTTTCCTCGGAGATTTTTGGCGAGTATAAAAAACGACTTCTCGCTCCTCTCTCCCATCCCCATCCCCAGTCCAATGCGTGATCCCCTCCTCCATCTGGCCTTCCCCCCCCCTTGCGATCTCAACGCCGCTCAGGCCGCGACCGCAACGGGCTTCGCCGGGCAGCGTCGAGCGCCTCCAGTCCAGAAGGGGTCGCCCTCCCCTTCTCACACCCATTCAGTCCAGCAGTGAATCCCAACCCAACCCGCGCTCTTCCTCTTGCTTGCGCCCCCTCCCTTTTCTACAAACCACTGGTTACATAGGTGTCCCGCCTTAACCCCACCGCGACACACAACTGATGCCAGTGAAGAACCACCTCCTACCGTAGGACCGCCCCCGCACCTATCCGGAGGGAGGGTGTTTGTTTCTACGTCTTCAAAAGGGGGCGGCCGCCGGATGCACAAGCAGGGCTTGATGGGGCTTTTTTCAGCTCTCTGGCTCTCTAGAGTTTGGCGGACACTCCCTCTTTTTTTTTTTTTTTTTTTTTTTTTTTTTTTTCCTTCCCGTTTCGGCTGACAAGGCAAAAAATACAGAATAAACATGTGCACACTTTTTGACACAACATCGACCCGCTTATCCCCTTCCTTTTGTGAACCGGCCTTCCCGTGCGCGCCACCACTACGAGGTCCGGCCCCCCCGCACGAGGGACCAGCCTGCGGACACAACCCTTCCCCTGCGTTGGGCCGCGGCGCTTGGTGGCCTTCTCCAGGGACGGCATGAACTTTTCCCGGACATCCCGTTGTCGGGGTTGTTGGGGTTGCGCGTTCCGCGGAGGAGCGTGGACCGGGAAAGCGAGGTCGCTCGCGGAGTCATTCGCCTAAAACCTCTTTCTTGTCCGATCGATCTGTTGGACATTGCGCCAGTTGTCGCTTGTAGTGCGCCGCTCCCAGGCGGTCGGCGGCGTTCTGGAGAGTGCCCGTGCGGAAGGGGCTTCGGCGTCAGCCTTGCGCTTGGACGCGGTGGGACGGTGCCGACCTGTGGTAGGCGGCGGCGGAGGGAGGTCGTCTTCCTCACTGATGCCCCTATTGGGTGGCGGAGCGAGCCATGGGGGAGACGAAGTCGTTGCGGTCCCCATCAGCAAAGGGAAGAGAAACAAATTCAAATTCCGCCTAACGCATTTCTCTCCGCCCCCCTGCTGGTGCCTTGGAGCGCTCTGCGACCGCTCTTGGAAGATTTCTTCTGCCGCAAGCGCGAATCGTTGTACTCCCATCTTGTATTACAGTACCATAATCGTCAGAGAAAAAAAAAAGGAGTCAGGCGCCCCCAACATTCTACGCCTTCACCGGGCGCGACGCCGCACTCGCATCCCCGACACCGTCCCCGACGACGACGGGCGCGGCCGCGGCCGCGGCGGCCGCCGCCTCGCCGCCGTCGACATCCAGCCCCAACTCGCGCGCCCTCGCCCTCAGCGCGGCGACCTGGCGCTCGAGCTTCTCCGTCTTTTCGTTGAGCCTGACGCGGTACTCCATGTCGAGCGCGTTGACCAGCGGGCTCAGCCAGGCCGGCACGTCGTCGACGACCTCGGCCATGGCGCCGACCGCGCGCCGCCGCACCCACCCGACCGCCGCGCCGACCGGGTCAAACTGCCCGGTCGCCGGCGCCAGCGCCGGCTCCGAGGCGCTGTCGAACGGACGCCGGTAGAACCCGAGGTACCGGTCCGCCCACGCTTGCTTCTTGATCCGGTCCAAAGCGTACCCGTCCAGCGGCGGCCGCGCGTCCGCGCCGGCGCCGTCGGCGGCGCCGTGCGCCCGTAGGATCGCGTCGTCCGTGTCGCGCAGCCGCGCCCCCGCGCTCAGCCGCCAGTGGCGTAGCACCGTCGACGTCATCTGGATCCCGCCCGCCAGCAGCGCGTAAAACATGGCGCCGGGCAGTCCGTACCCGCGGCCGCCTGTTTGTTTTTTTGGTGGGGTGGGGGGCAGAGAAGTAAGTCCAAAAAAAACCCACAAAAAGGAAAAACAAAAAAAAAAACGAAAAAAAAAAAAAACCACTCACGCGCAACCCTCCCCAACCCGCCGCCCACGACCGCGCCGGCGGCCAGCGTCCCAAGCATGTCGTCCTTGTCCCGGAACGCCAGCACGTCCTCGCCGCGCTGCAGGTGCCCGCGCTGCCGGTAGTGCAGCACGCCCTCGCGGATGGCTTTTTGTCGTTTGACATGTGTGTGTGTGTGTGTGTGTGTATGCGCGTATGCGCGTTACGTACGTTGCTGTCAGAGAACGCCAAAGGAAACAAATGAAAAACAACAGGAAATATTCAAGCAGCCCCCCCACTCTCCCCCCTCAACTCAACTGAAAAACGGCACCGACAACAGCACCCAGTTCGCGCCCATCGAGAACGCCCACGACGCCGGGCTCTGCGCTTTCCACACCGCCAGCAGCGCCCCGAGCGTCGACCCGGCGACGCCTGCGTTGTTGTTGTTTTTGTTTTGTTTTGTATTTTTTGTTTGGGGGTGAGGGGGTGGCGATTGGGACCCAGAAAGCAGCGATAATAAGAAAAAAGAAAAATAGCTGAGGGTCGGCGCGCCGGGATCGCGCGTCGGATCGCTCTCGCTCCCTCTCTCTCTCCGTCTCTCTCTCTCTCTCTCTCTCTCTCTCTCTCTCTCTCTCTCTCTCTCTACTCTCCACTCTCTCCAACTCTCTCTTGCGTTACCCGATCCGACGACGGCCTGGCCGGCAAAGACGGCCGATCCGGCCACGGTGCGGTGGAACTGTGGGGGACTGCTGCTGTTGTGGGACGAAGAAGGAGAAGGAGAAGGAGAAGAAGAAGAAGAAGAAGAAGACGACGACGACGCTGCCGCTTCTTTTGCGTCCGTCGTCGCCGCGGCGCCCGCGACGATCGGCCGGGGCGGCGGCGGCGGCGGCAGCGGCGCGGGCGATGTCGGCGTCGATCCGGCTGCTGCTGCTGCTGCGCTCGGCGCGGCGCCGTTGTTGAAGAAGCCCATACCAATTTTTTTTTCGTTTTTGTTTGACTTTATTTCATAACCCGTGACAAGTTCGTTCCGTTCCGACAACTCTGAAACAAACAAACAACAAAAAAAAAACAAACAGCTTCAAGTCAGCTGACCCACAGTAAAATAATGTTTGGAAGAAAGAAAAAAAAAAAAAAAAAAAAAAAAGAGACTCCTCCTTGGTGATATAGTCACCATCCGCCCCCACCATCGGCCCCGCCCCGTCCGTGATCATCGATCGATGCGTGCTTCCCCCGCAGTAGAAAACTAGGAAGAAACCAAAAATTAAACAAGTATGCCATAGGGAGAAGTAGTAATACACAAAAGGAGAGGAAGAGCGAGATGAAGCGAGAGCGGGGGGGGCGACATCGTCATCTTCAACCAGCAACCCTCCCCTTCCATCCATCCCTCCCTTCCTCCCTTCCCTCGGACCGCCGAGCCAGCCTAGTCTGGCTGCGCGCCGAGCCAGGGATGTGTGAGGCACTGCGCAGCCGTGGCTCTCCGCAGTGGGTTAATGACAAAGCAGCAGTTGGTGAGGAAGCTTTCCAGCGCCTGCGGGTGTTTCGTACGTTGCGAAAAAATAAAAAAAATAAAGCCAGAGTGAGGGAATAAGGCAGAGTGCGTTTAGCAGCAGGGCGACAGGATGAAAAAAAAAAAAAAAAAAAAAAAAAAAACAGAAAAAAACGCACCAACGAGAGGTCTGGAGGCAGCGGCGGCCCTTCTTCCCGCTGTCCGATCCAGTACAGCGCCGTATACTGGTCGAGATCCCGGTACGGTGGATTCCCAGTAAGCATTTCGATAACGGTGCATCCGAGGCTCCTGCATGGTCAAGGACATCAGCCCCACTCAAACGCAGGCAGGAATCAAACGGCACCCTCATATTGCACGCCAACCAAACAAACGGTATCTTGCATCGCGCACTGTTTGAGCACTCACCAGATATCTGACTGCGGCAGCCTTTCCTCCAAATTCACAATCTTTTTCCGTGTTTTTTTTTTGTGGTTTCGGGAACAATTTGGATTACTTTGATGCCGGGGTGTACGGAGGCTTCCAAATTCGCCCTCTCGACTGACCTCTGGTGCTATCCAATAAGCCGTTCCAGCTGCGGCGAGTGAAGGAGGGGGACCCGGACAAAGTTAGGTTTCCACCGCAACGTCAGTGAGAGTCCTCGTCACATCGCCTTCTCACATCGAAAAAAAGAAACCAGCCCAAAAGACTGCCTCACTTACGTGTTGCGTTGGACTTTCGCTGCGATGCGGTCAACGTTTCGGACACGCCAAAGTCCGTCAGCTTCACCGTTCCGTCCTTGGTAGTGAGAACGTTTGCACACTGCCATTATTCCGGATGGGGAAAGGAAGGGTGAGGAGAAATAATTCAGTTTTGCTGGTACCGAACCGAGCGCAGGAGACCACTGCGTGGATCAACAGTGCAAATAAAAAGAGGGGGACACACAACCTTTAAGTCCAGGTGAGCAATATTCTTCCCGTGCAAGTAGTCCAGACCAATCAGGATACCACGAGTGTACGTGCAGCACAGCGGTTCCGATAGCACGCCAAACTGCCGAATCATGGTGAGAAGCGAGCCATTTTCAGCGTACCTGGGGGGGAGTGGGGGGGTTGGATAAAATGCATAGGATCAGAAAACACTGCGGTGTGAAACTTGCATGAAGCGAGGCAATCCTTACTCCAAAACAATGTGCAAATAACTGCCTTCTACCGCAAAGCCGTGGTACTGTGTAATGTTTGGGTGTGACAAGGACCGCAGCAGCTCGACCTCGCCCTTGAGGTGGAGAAACAAGAAACGGGGGAGGGGGATTCCCTTAGCATCTCTCACGCAAACGCTTCCCCTTCCCCTCTTCCCCCTTCTCCATCGATCTGTACCATAAGGTCCTTCATACTGGATCCATCCTTCTCAACGATAGGGATTCGTTTAATTGCGACAACTTCCCCTAGGAGACAAAGCTTTGGCTGAGTGGATTTTCGCTTCTTCGATTCCCCCCGCAAGGAGTTCGGAAAGAAACATGGGTGTTTACCAGTTCCGGAGTTCAGGGCCCTGTGGTTTTGTGAAAATTATAGAAGAAGTATAAGGATGTCGCGCTCAATCCCGATCGACAGGTTTCACCATCGACTTACTTGTACACCACCCCAAACTGTCCCTTTCCAAGGCGGTTTCCAAGGCGCTGATCCAAGCAACAATAAAATTTACCAGGTTAGCCCACGCTTTGCAAAGAGTCTCCCTATCGGCGAAAAAATAAAAAAAACCCCCCCCCAAAAGCACTTACAAGAGCAACCGCGACGCCATTGACGGTAACCGTGACACACCGACCGTGCAACCCATCCTCGGATTCACCCGTGAACACCCGCGGAGACGATTTGCTCTTTGGTTCGCCCTTGGGCGGTAGCTTTGTTCTAGGGGCTGACGTGACGGATGCCGAGGTGGTAGCGCCCGAGAGCTCGGCGGGAGATTCGGTTTGGCGCGACAGGAGGGGCGCTCGTGGAAGCCTGCTCGTCGAGTCTGATGATGATGGGGCCGCAGACGGAACCGGCGACGGCGCCGCGGACTGCGAAGATTGTGCATGTGGTGGTGGCGGTGGTGGTGGCGATGTTGTCGGGTAGAGACGTTGAATGGCGAGAATAGTGACGACGACCTTTTTGGGAATGTTTTAATCGCCGCTTCTCCACAGAGGAGGAAAGCAAAATAGCATTCCAAGCCCCCCTCCAAACCTGAGGAAGATTCTTCGCCTCATACAGGTCGACTGTTTGAAACATATCGTGCCCAGAAAGGCCAAGCGACCGGGCCACCCCGAGAAAGAGGCCAATATTTTCCATGTGCTTGAAAGCATTCCGCCGCAAAGACTTGCGCTGCTGTTCGCTCTTGACGTTGGGAAGGCATCCGGGCAGGATGGCATTCGCAAGTCTTGGGGGGGTGAGAGATGAGAGGGGGAATAACAAAAAAAAAAGTAGACCCAAAGGACCCTCAGCTCGGCCAGATCGCAAACGCATCGCCCTTACAAGGTCGGAGATCAGGGAACGGCCCCGCTCCTCTCGCACTCTCCCTCTCCTTCCATCGCATTGGGAGCTCACCGGCATAGCACGACGCCGTCCCGCAGAAGCCCGTGGAGCTCTTCCAGCGTCGGGTTCTCGGGAAGCTCGCCGACGCCGTCGCCGCATCCGCGCAGCGCGGCGTTGATGTACCGCACGGCGTCCGACACGTCGCGCCGCAGCCGCTCTCGCGCAAACTGCAGCGTCACGGCCTCGACCTCGTCCTCGTCGTCGTCGTCCCCGTCGTCGTGCCCGCGGTACGCATCGCCGACGGATGCTGCCGCCGCCGAACGACTGACGCCGCCATCGGCGCCGTCGTCGCCGTCGCCCTCGCCGTTCCCTCCGGCTCGGAAGCGACCGCTCTTGGCGCCTCTGTTGCCTTGGCCGTGGTCGTTTCGGGTGTTGTTGCTGGTGCTGGTGCTGGTGCTGCTGGTGCTGCTGGTGCTGCCGTCGGCGGCACCGCCGCCGACAACTGCCGCCGCCGCCACCACCATGTCAAAATTCGTTCCCCGCTTGCCACCCTGGAAGGAAGCCACCTGTTGATGATAACAGACAAAAAAAAAAAAAAAAGAAAAAAAAAACAAAAAAAAAAAAAAGGGTTGAAAATTTTGTGCAAAATGGAGATGGGAGATGAGAAGAGAGCAGGGGGAACTGGGAGACAAAACCGGACAATTGCCCTCATCGCGGCGCGTTGTCCCGGCCGCTCCACTCTGCAACACCGTCAACAAGGCAACGGACCACACCAACTGAAACTTTTTGTTGCGCAAGCCGCCACACCAGGACTGGACAATGGCAGTAGTCAGCGAGTGTGGTTCGCCTCTGCCCGCGACGGGGGGGGGGGGAACGCACACACAAGTGCTGCTCTTTTTTCCTCCTTGCCCGGGTACTTTGCCTTGTCCAAGATAGCCACCCGTGCGGTTGTCACAACAATGTTCACAGGAGAAAGAAGTTCTTGCTCCTCTTCAACCAAAAAAAAAAAAAAAAAAAAAAAAAAAAAGGTGAGAACAAAAACGGTGGCTCACCGTCTTGCGCTCTCTATTTACCAACACAACTTCAAGGTTTGCATTTGAACCGTATGAGTCCGCTCTGAGCAAGCCTAGGGCCCGTGAGGGGCGGTATACTTGGTCATTATGAGTAAACAGCCCACGGGCCGCCGATAAGCACGCAGGTGCACCGACAAGCCAGCGATCGAGCGCTCGTTCCAGGCGCGTCGGCGCCATTTACTAAAAAATTTATTTTTTTATTTTTTTTTTCTTGGCGCCCCAGTTGTAGTCTTGTTGTGTTGCGCGTGTTTTTTTTTTTTTTTTTTTTTTTTTTGATTCGTCGCTCTTTCACCCTCCCCTTTTTTTTGATGGGGTTGGGTGGGAACGCCCGATGACGAGAGTGAGGCATAAAGATTTAACTTTTTTTTTTTTTTTCTGTTTCAAGTTTGGCAAAGGTTCCCCAGCGGGCTTGAGAGAAAAAACACGTCATGCATGCAAAAACAAAGAAAAGAAGAAAAGGTCGAGACACCAACAACCCGATTGTGTAATTGGTAGTGTAACGAAACAAACACGAAACAAGAAAAAAAATGAACATCTACAGAAAAAGAAGAAAAAAGGCAACAAAGAGAAACATTGAACGACCCCCGGGATGAAGGATCGGAAAGACGTTTCCCGACGTGATAATTTATCAGGCTAACAACTTTTGGCGCGAGAAAACGAAGCCGCTGCCACCGGCTCGGAAAACGAACAAAGAGGGACAGCGGAGCTGCGGAACGAAGCGGGAGGCGCGGCGACAAAGGGAGACAGGGCACGATAGAGAGATAGAATATGGAGAGAGAGAAAAAAAAGAGAGAGAGAGAGAGAGAGGAGAGAGAGAGAGAGAGAGAGAGAGAGAGAGGAGAGAGAGAGAGGAGAGAGAGAGGAGAGAGAGAGAGAGAGAGAGAGAGAGAGAGAGAGAGAGGAGAGAGAGAGAGAAGAGAGAGAGAGATAGATAGAGAGAGTGAGCGAGTGAGCGAGAGATAGAGTGTGTGTGTGTGTGTGTGTGTGGTGTGTGTGACTGAGAAAGCGTGAGTCTTCATGCAGTGCAAAGCTTCGCCGCTTCCGCCTCCCGTTAGGACGGCGTGGAAGCAGCATCATTTCTTGCACCACACACACCCCCCAACAAGCCCACACACTGCACATGAGATTGAGAAGTACTGCACGGCCCATCGCGTTCGCCCTTGCGGCGCGTCGCCAAAAACTTGCCATTTGTAGTTTGACCTTTGCCGTATTTCCCACGCACCCACCAAACACCTTTCCGCCTCCGAACGGCTCACCCCACACCCCTCGGCAACCGCATGGATGCATTCAATCTCCAACGGCAAAACACACACGCACACGCACACACGCACACACACACACACACAAACACACAACACCCCACAGCTTGGACCGTCTTTGTCTCAGCCTCTCTCTCTCTCTCTCTCTCTCCCTCTCTATCTAGCTATCTCTGTCCCCTTCATTGACTAGTTTTCCCGTCTATTATATATTAGGTCCATGACATAAAAAACCCGTTGCGCGAACACGATCGAGAGACCGCCGCCCACCAGCTGGAGATATTGTGCTGGCCAGAACTACTTTTCTTTCTCCTGTTTCTGTTTCTGTTTCTGTCTCTCTCTCTCTCTCGCTGTCTCTGTCTCTCTCTCTCTCTCTCTCTCTCTTTCTCTTTCTCACCTCTCTCCTCGTCTCTTGCGCGTGCTTGGCTGCTTGTCTACGTGTTCGTTCACTGAATCGGCGAATTCTGCAGCCTGTCGTGTTGTCCGTCTGTCTGTCTCCCTGCTCTCTCTCAGAGCTCAGCTCTCGGCCATCGACTCGATCCAATGCATCCATCCATCATCATCCATCCAATGGGCCACAGCCGTCTCTCCTCTGGCCCACCAGCCACCGCGGCCCAGCAGCCGATGCTGATGCCGTCGTCGTGCTTACCACCGCCGTCTCTTTTCCAGCTTCACCGATACGAACAGACAATGCATCAGCTGCATCAGCAGCAGCAGCAGCATCCTCAAGAGCAACAAAACCCGCCACAACAACAACAACAACTACAACAACAACAACAACAACAACAGGAGCCGCGCTCCGGCCTGCGTCGCGGGGGCGCCGCCCGCTCCATGCCCTCTCTCATCAACGCCGGTCACCTGCCTGCCGCCGTCTTTAGAAACCTTTCTTCTGCCGCCTCGTCGTCGTCGTCGTCGTCGTCGTCGTTCGATCTTCTCCCTGCGACGTGCTACCCCGCCGCCGCGCCCCACGAGCGTCGTTCTGCCTCGATCAACCCTTTGACCGCCTTGTCGTCATCGTCGTCATCGTCGTTTCACACGTTCTCCGATCGAGAATTGCGCTCGGCGGCAGCGTTCGGTTCCCCCGTCTCCGGCTGGAGCCCGATGCAGCCGACGACGCGCCCAACTGCAGCACTAACCGCGGTCGCCGTCGTAGGAGTAGCAGGAGGACCGCCGCGATCGCCACCAGTGACCGCCCTTGCCCGTCCTCGTGGCAGCGGTGGCGACGACAGGCAACATGACGAATTCGCGGCTCAGAGAAAATTTTTGCAGGAAACCAACGCGGGCTCACCTCCCCTTCACCAACACCACCACCACTACTACTTCCACCACCACCACATCCACCACCCAAACGCAAAGGCCAATGCGAATGCGGCCTTCATTTTGGACAGTGCTGGAGGCAACTGCAGCGGACCGTTGGCGAAACCTCGACCAGGCAGCGCCGCCGCCGTCAGCAGCAGCAGCAGCGGCAGCAGCAGCTGCAGGTCGGGCCAGGACGCCGCAGTGCAAGGGCTCACTGGTCGTCGACCCGTCGTCGACGGCCTTTCGTCTCTGGCAACCTCGCAACAGGCGGCAGCGGCGGCGGCGGCGGGGGCGGCGGCGATGGATCTGTCGCTTTCCGCTACGGATCCGGTTTTGGTGCAGTTCCGCCTCGCGCAACAAGCCCTGCAACTGGCAAAGCAGTTTGCAGCAGCCACGTCGCTGGCGTTGGCTGCCGGCACCGCAAGCATGCCGCTCAACGCCGCCGTGAACCCAAACGTGGGCGAAGTGGGCTTTGCTCGCCCCTCGCACCACCCAACTTTGTCGATTCCAGCCGTCCCGTCGCACCGCGACGGTACCCGCGCCCCGTACCAAGTTCAGACAAGACTACCCGCAGCGCAGAGCCCGAAGGACCGGCTGCCGTCGGTGTCGGCGAGTGCGACGTGCACGTCGACTCTATCCGAGTCGAGCGCTTTTGGCGATTTGATCGTGGCCCCTCCCGCATCCATTTGGGAGCGCGACTGGACGCTTTCGTCCAACCTCTCTAACGAGTCCTCCATCGGCCGCAGGTCCCCAACCACCACCACCACCACCAAGCCGCGGGAGCTTCCGACGCTCATACAAGGATTCCGGGACGATAACTCCTTGCACGGCAACGGAAGGAGACGGACCGTGTCGACTCCAACGCTGATGATGTCGGCACGGCAGCAGCAGTTGCGACAAGACCCGTCGCCGCTCGTTGAATCGCTGGGACCGACGCACGCTGCGGAGTACCTTTTTTGCTCGCAGCAGCCCGTCAAGCCTCTGTTATCGTCGGCGGCGGCGGCGTCGTCGTCGTCGTCGTTGTTGTCGTCCGAGTCGTCCTTGCCGCTGCCGACTTCCCGGCCGCGTACGCGGACGATCATGGCGGCAGCAACCACCGCGCGCTCGTCGTCGTCGCCCGTTCGCGAAGGAGCCGCATCAGCACCCCCCGCCTCGTTCTCGAGCCACCCCCCAACGACGGCGACGGCGGAACAAGCCCAAGAGGCATCCGCCGCAGCCGTGGCAGCGCCGACGAGGCGGAGCAGCAAGCACAAGACGGAGCTCTGCGTGTACTGGCAGCAGAGCGGCCGGTGCCGCTTTGGCGATGAGTGCGCGTTTGCACACTCGGAGGCCGAGCTGAGGCGCGTCGAGAGGCATCCGCGGTGGAAGGTACGTGTGTGCTTTTTTTTTTTTTTTTTTTTTTTTTTTTTTTTTAAAGAGGTTAGGACGTGCGACGCAACGCAACAAACGCGGGGGTTCTCTTATTTGATATAATTCTTTTGCAGACACAGCCGTGCAAATCGCATTGGATGGACGGATACTGCCCGTTTGGACGTCGCTGCGGATTCATCCACTTTGATGAGTGACAATTTCTTTCTTTTTTTTTGTGCGTGGTTGATATTCGGTTTTCTTTGTCCGTTCCCCCCTCCCGCCTTTCTTTTTTCTTTTAGGACGTTCTATTAGTACATATGCGATTTCATGTGGGGCCTGTAATAATTTGGGTGTGTGTGTGTGTGTGTGTGTGTGCGTGTGTGTGTTGGTGTGGGTGTGTGTTTTTTTTGGTTTGTATCATGAATCTGTTTTGGAAACGAGGTTCGTTAGTTGTTGGAGAAGAGCACTTCTCAAAACCCCCCCATTTTTTCTCTTTTTTTCCTCTGTTTTTGCAGTCTCCGCTTTGCTTGGGACCGCCTCCTCGAAACGAAAAGAACATTGAGCATCTGTAGGCGTCGTAGTATTTACTGTCGAGCGCGCGCGTGTGTGTGTGTGTGTGTGTGTGTGTGTGTGTGTGTGTGTTTGAGAAAGGGGGTGTTGTGGGAAGTGATTCCCCGTTGTCGTTATTGTTATTACAAATGTTTCATCGCAGCTTGCTAGGGCGGGTTGTTGTGTCCCCCCGCTTGCGCATCTGGATTTCTGGGTGCTGTCCACCCGACTCCCACACTCGAAAAGAAGACGGGTATTCACCGCTGTATTTGAAAGAGGGCAGTAATTTTCCTCCGACATATATATGATTATTAAAGTAATCTGAATTTGCCGCTTTTTTTTTTTTTTTTTTGGCTAGACAGCCGGAGTAATGATTTTGGAGGAGTTGGGAGAGAAAATGTCGTGTTTTGTGTGTGATTGGCGTTGCTTTGAAATGGCGTGGGAGATTATTTTTATTTTTTCCGCCCCCCAAAATCTGCCCGACGCCAAAAGATTCATCGCTCGAGAGAGAGGAAAAGAAAGAGAGAGAGAGAGAGAGAGAGAGAGAGAGAGAGAGAGAGAGAGAGAGAGAGAGAGAGAGAGAGAGAGAGAGAGAGAGAGAGAGAGACAGAAAAAAAAAAGAAAAAAAAAAGGAAAATACAAAAGCTGAAAGCCGCCGGGGTTGCGTTCCCTTCCCAACCAACGTAAACAGCCAAGCCAGCTGGCAAAAAGAAAAGGAGTCCTGCTATTGCCGACTAAAAGCGGGCCTGATCCATCCGCCGACGACGACGACGACATTGACAATGGCTCGCCTCGTCCAAGCCGCCGCCGCACCCGCCGCACCCGCCGCACCCAACCTCCTGCTGCTGCCGCCGCCGTTATCGTCATCGTCATCATCGTCTCCATCGTCACCATCGGCAGGCATCGACCAGATCCCACCACCGCCAAAATCGCCGCCGCCGCCACCACCCCAGCAGCAGCAGCAGCAGTTCCCTTCTTCCTCCTCCGCCGCCGCCGCCTCCATAACCGCCGCCGCCCCCGCCTTCTCCGTCTCGCGCGCAGTCGCAGTAGCGGCCCCGCCGCCGCCGCATTCGTCTCCCGCAGCGGCGGCCGCGGCGGCTGCCCGCGGCAACTACGACAAAACCCAAAACAACAACGACGAAAACCAGCTCATCGTGACACGCCCGCCAGATCCACCCCCAACACCACCGCCACCGCCACCACCACCACCACCACCTCCCCCCGCCCGTCCCGACCACCCGTCCCGACACGACGACCTCTACCACCACCACAACAACCACAGTCCCATCGCCGCCGCCGCCGCCGGCGCCGCGTCATTCCAGCGCAGCCCCACCGCCACCACCAGCAGTAGCAGCAGCGTCGGGGACTACTCGCCCGCCGCACTCACCTGCTACTCGGAATCCCCACCACCACCGCCCCTCTCGCCCGGCTCGCCGCTATCAGCAGCAGCACCCGCCGTAGCAGCTGGCCGCCGCCGCGTGTCGCACCCCGCCGGCCCAGTTGCGGAGGGAACACCGAGAATCGGCGGCCTCGGCATCTGGCTGTCGGCCCCCGCCCCTTCCTCCGCCGCCACCGCCACCACCGCCCACGATGTCGACCACCACGACCTCCTCAAGCTGAAGCACATGGATCCAAAGGCCGAGTTTATTCAGATTGAGGACCCCGCCGACGACGATGACGAGAATGAAGACGCCTATGGCGACCCCGCCAAGGACGCCGCGGCCGCGGCGTCGACTGTCGGGCCCCCTCCATCTCACTTCCACACGCCCCATGCGGCGCAAGCGCACCACCAAGTGACTCCCGGCGGCGGCCATCGTCCCTCGTACTGGGTAAAGTTTCTCGGCTCGCACTCGTTCCGCACCGGCCCGCCGCGCGTCCCGCTCTCGGAGGCACTCATCTCGGCCGCGTTCGCCCTCGTCTCGCTCGTCGTCACGAACGCCTTCAACCGCCTTACCCTCGGCGTCGAGCTCGCCGAGAACTCGCTGCTCATTGGCGCGTTTGGCGCGTCGGCTGTGTTGCTGTATCACTCTGTGGTGAGTTGCGCCGGCGAGGGGAGTGAGAGAGGGAGAGGGGGTGGGGGTTAGCCTGAGTATTCGGTGTCTGTTCCACGCTTAAACTTCCACACACACACACGCACGCACACACTCTCACACAAACGCACATCGAACGACGTACAACAAGGATTCGCAAATGTCGCAACCGTGGAATGCAGTGCTGGGACATGTTTGTGCGTGACAAACAGCTGTTTTCCTCCCTAAATTTCCTTCTTTTCTTTGGAGTCTGCTCACTGATGATCCCCATCTCCTTCTTTCTCTCTCGACACGCTTGGGATGTTATTTGTAGTGTCAGCCGCGGTCGGCGTGACGATCGCCAAGGCGTCCGACCACGTTCCGGCGTGGCTGGACCACGCGCTGACGTCGTCGCTGGCCGTGTCGGTCGCCATCTTTCTCATGGCGCTCTTCAACGTGATGCACCCTCCGGGCGGCGCCTCCGCGCTGATCGCGGTGCGCGGCGGCGACGCCATCCGCGCCCTCGGCTTCTGGTACATCCTCCACCCCGTCGCCTCGGGCATCGTCTGCATGGTCGTCTGCGCCCTCGTCCTCAACAACGCCGTCCCGCACCGCGCTTACCCGCGGTACTGGCTGCCGCGCCTCGACGTTGAGAACGAGGCCACGCCCGCTCTGCCACCCCCGCAGTCGCCACACGCGAGCGGTGGCGGCGGCGGCGGCGGCTTTGTGAACGGTTCGCTGTTGCTTGGACGCTCGCGCAATGGGAAAAAGGCGTGAGGCGTCGTGTTTTTATTTTTATTTTGGCCCCCACCGTGCCGCGGTCACTTGTTCCGCCCACTCCTCTTGCCTCTTTTCTTTCCTGATTTTTTTTTTTTTTTTTTTCGCTCGTCCTTTACTTTTTTTATTTTTCTCGCCCGTCCCAGCCAAGGGTCATCTTTGCTTGCTGTTTTCTTTTTCTTTTCTGTTTCTTTTTTCTTTGTTTCTTTTTTTTCTTTCTTTTTGGTTCCCCCTCTTTTTTGTTGTTGTTATTGTCAAGGCATGGGTCAGTTGGGCTGCCAAATCTCTTCCTTGAAAAGATCGAAAAGGGCTGCAAGTTAAAAAAGCAAATAATTTGCAGAAGAGAAAAAAGCAAACATTGGCGAGGGGGAAATGGGGAAAAGCAAAATCGGATGGGCACAATGCAAATCACAACTGAAATCCAAGACGGTCCAAGCACTGGAAACCCCAAACTTCTTGGGCGACCGCTGTAAGCCAATTTTAAAGAAGGTTGCCCAGCATTCATTGCCAAACAACGGGCTGCATCGGTTAATCAGTATTGCAAGTTTTCCCCCCCCTCAAACTCTTGGAGTTTTAGACAGAAAACCATAAAAGTAAAACCTTTTCGAACAGTCTGCTTGTTGCAAACACAATTCCTTATTCTTTTGACTCAAATTATGGCAAAAGTTCAGAACTGGCAGAGTTCGTCGCGTGCCTTGTGTGATCGTGACCTTCGAAAATTAAGGTGTCTGGAAGCTTTTTGTCCCGGGCCCTCCCCCCTGCACCATATGTGTTTGTGCGTGGGTCTCGACAATGTGTGTACGGACCTGCTGTAAGACTACACTGGTATGTACGTTTCGTGTAAGTGCCAGGGGGGGGTTTCGAATCCACACCAGCGCTCTTACCAGGCTTAGAGCCAGAGTCGTCACTTGCGCATGCCTTGTAGTAAAATCTGCAGAGTCGCCCTTTGCTTCCTCCCTGTAATGGTTTTTTTTGTAATTGGACTCTAGCAGACCGTGTGCTGCGCTGGTTTGGTGCGTAGGCCCCGCATTGACCACCCTTTTCTTAACCAAGAAGCCAATCAGCCCTTTAAGTGAATTTCACAATCTGGAGACAGGAATTTCGATGCCGTGCACACAGTGGCTGTTTTTGTTCAAAGCTCAGAAAAAAAAAAAAAAAGAAAAAAATTAAGCCTCACACTGTGCGAAAATTGATAAAATTATGCGGAGCGACCAGATTGGCGTTTATGCAGTGATTTGGGGTGGCGACGAGAGGCAAGCGAGTAACTTAAACTTTTACAGAGTCTACGGGGGGGGGTTACGTAGCGTAGTGCAAAGTGGGAAGGACGTTTGAGTCAGGCTATTTACATCTGGAGGATTTGTCCCTTATATTGCCAACAGTGGCGACTTGTGCGACTGGGCTGTAGACAGAGCTGTCACCAGGGTGATCCTGTGAAAGGAGTCTTGGCGCAGCAGAAGTGACTGCAGGGGACAGGTGCAGAGCACCTGTCTCGCGCTGATTTGCTGTGCCACTCGTCCCATGAAGAGGATACCCTGTGTTAGGCGGAACTGACTGGGTTAGCAGCAAGAGGCACAAGACGGACCCGAACCTATTATGACTGTCAGTTATCGTTCTCACAATGCCCATGGGAGAGCGAGCCACCGCCAATGCAGACCTGGGCGCTGGCTTGCGCTGATGACAAATACTCCAAGTATTAAGTGGAAGGGAACCCGGTGTCAACAGTTTTCCCCCTCCTCTGCTCAAGCAGATAATATAGGAGAGGGTTTTACCCTGTGCCAGTCACACTTGCCTAGCAACTATTACAGTGTGTATATCATCATCATGTTTCAATAATTCATAACAGAGTTTTTCTCTTCCTCTCCAAGTTGGGGAGAAGGACCACCCACAAACACACATCTCCACTTCATTCACTCCTTCCACTCACTCACTCAGAGTAGACTGTTTACTGTGCTGAAGCAGCCCAGCAGGGTGTGTGTAAACTTGTTTCCGCGTGCAAGTTCCCGACTGTCGACGACCTTCCAACCCGTACATAGTCAACTCTCTCCCCCCTTGTCACTGGTGGCAACCAGGGCTCCTGCAGTACCCCTGTCGATGAGGGGCGCTAGGTTGCGTCCTCTCCGTCCTGTCGCTATTAACAGCTCCCATTGTGTTTGAGAATAGGTTCTTTGCAAGATAAAACCCCTGTTGCCCTCTTCTCTCTTTTATTCTGCAGTTGTGTTGCACCCTCGGGAGTGCCCTTCTTTTTCCCCTCACAACAGCCTGTGGCCATGTGAGGAATCAGTGCTCCTGCACCGATTCCTCAGAGGATTGTCCCTCTGAATGTTCATTCGTTGTGTTTGAGACTCCTGTTAGACAGATCAGTAGGGATACTTCGTGGACTAGGTAAGTGGTATGGTTGAAACGCCCCCTAGACAACAGTCTAATAAAGTTAGTTTTAGCCTATTATTTGCTTTCCTTCACTCTAAGGCCAAGATCCAGGGGTCAAAGGAGTGAGCATAGTCTCACATCACAGCCAAGGTTGTGATTATAACGGAGGGCCGCCTCTGCTGTGTCAGTCAGCAGTAATGGCAAGAGTGAGCAATAACTAATTGTTTGGTGATATCCAGCCAAGCTCGATTACCTGGAAAAACTGCCTCCAGTTTGGTTTTTGGCAGGAACACTGCAATTTGTTCCATATTGGCAAGTAACGTATTTTTACTTAATGCAGCATTTTATGCTGGATTATTGTTATACATGCAGCGGCGCTGCCTTAAGATATCTTACTGTACTAAGCGAATCTAACGACAGGCTAACAGGTTTTTTGTTCGAGTGAAGGAACACCAAACCCTGAACCCAATCTATAAATAATTAAATAATCAAGGAACAGACAGACAAACAAAGGGAAAAAAGGGAACCAATCGATTTCGATTCTCTCTCTCTGTTCTGAAATTTGGCCGAGGCTAAACCAACCAACCAACCTACCGACCGACCGACCGACCGACCAACCAACCTTCTTCCCGTCCTCCCCCCCCACCGCAACCGACCAACAACCCGCCCGACCCAATCATCGTCGTCCTCGTTAGCCAGCAAGCCAGCCAACCAAAGACGACGACGGCCCCTCCCTCCCCCCCCATCCAGAAAACCGGACATCGCGAACCTGACCCACAACCAACCACCCCTCTACCAAATATCTCCTCCCCTCCTTCTCCCCCTATCTGCCCTTCCCTCACCCCCTCCCACCCTCAATCACTCGCTCGCCTTACACGCTCGATATGGCCTCCACAGGCGGTGTCGATCAGCACCACCACCCCCCACCATCTGCACCAACAACAACAACAACAACAGCCCTACCTGGTGCAGCAACAGCAACAGCACCACCAGCAGCAGCAGCAGCACGCCCCAAACAACAACGTCTCCTCCTCTTCCTCCTCCTCAACCACCTCCATGATCTCCCCCCCTGACCATCTCCAGCCCCACCAACCCCACCACCCACAACAACAACAACAACAACAACAACAACAACAACAGCAGCACCAACAACATTCGGCGCAGCCGCCAACTTACCACCAACAACCCCTCTACCGCCCGCCCCCACCACCAACTCCCTCCTCCTCCTCCCTCCTCCTCCTCTGCACCGCCCTCCACGGCTCACCCCACGCCGCCGCCGCCGCCGCCCTCGCACCACCACCAGCAGCAACACCTTCAACAATCCCAGCCCCCACCACCACCTCCGCCGCTGCAGCAGCAGCAGGGGCAGCTGCCGCCAGCCGCCCCACCGTCGGCAGCCGCCGGACCCGGAGCGGCCGCCAGCACCAGCAGCAGCAGCAGCTCGAGCAACGCTTCCAGCACCACCACCTCCTCCGCGGCGGCGGCGGCCGCCGCCGCCGCCGCAGCAGCCAGCAACAGCACCGTCGGCGGCGTCAACGGCTCGGGCTCGGCGGCGGGGGCGGCGACGGCCACGACCCACCAAGAGTCCGTGATCGACGACATGATGGTCGCCTTTTGGCAGCAGCAGATCAACGACATCCAGAACGCGCCGATCGACTGGAAGTACCACCAGCTGCCGATTGCCCGCATCAAGAAGGTCATGAAGGCCGACGGCGAGGTCAAGGTGAGTGAGGAGAGCGAGATCAGAGCGTGCGTCGGTGCTGCGTGCGATGCGTATGTGTCAGCGCGGGCCAATATCGACCCGCTTTCGTCATTTCTCAACATCAACAACAACAATAACACCACAAAAAAAAAAAAAAAAAAAACAAAAAAAAAAAAGCAAATGATCTCCTCAGAGGCGCCGCTCATCTTTTCAAAAGCCTGCGAAATCTTTATCCTCGAAATGACGATGCGCGCGTGGACATTTACCGAGGACAACAAGCGCCGCACCCTGCAAAAGAGCGACGTCGCCGTCGCCATCAGCCGCGCGGACATGTACGACTGTGAGTTGTGTTTGTTTGTTTGTTTGTTGTTGTGTGCTGTGTGTGTGTGTGTATGTGTGTGTTGTTGTTGTTGTGTGTTTTGTTTGTGTTGTCGCGTGTTCGCGTGGCGTGTGCAGTTGTGTTGTCGTGCGTGGTCGGCGGTCTGTGGGGGACAACCCCCCTGTTTGCTTTTGCTTCCTTCCCCACCGCGCCGCGTTGTTTTTAAAACTCGCAATCAAACTACGCCGTCAAAACAAACACACACCACAAACCAAAAAAAAAAAACAAAAAGTCTTGATCGACGTTGTTCCGCGCGAGGAAGTCCACAAGCCGTCGTCTTCCTCCTCGTCGTCCTCGTCGTCGTCGTCGTCATCCTCGTCCTCGGCGGGGGCGGGTACGGGTGGTGGTCGGTTTGCGGTAAGCCAGTATTTTTTTTTCTTTTTTTTTTTTTTTTTTTTTTTTTTGGCTCAGGCCAGTCTGGGTTTGCGCTGACAAACGAAAACAAAAAAAAAAAACCAAAAAAAAAACACTGCATCAAAAATCAATTTACCTCCTTTTAGGACGCTTCGGGTGGCGTTGTTGGGTACTACGAGTAGTGGTGGGAGTCGGGGAAGTGAAGCCGGAGGTTGTGGTCCCTTTTTTTTCTTCTTTTTTTTCTTTTTGTTCTCCTCGTTGTTTGGTTGTCGGTTGTTGTTATTGCCCCTGTTGTTGTTTCCCCTGCCCGCGTCTGTCTAATAGTTGGGTGGTATGTGCGGGCGGGCTTCGTTTTCGTGGTTCCTCCGCAGGGGCAACAAGAAACGGAAGGACCAGGAGTTTTTGCATAGGGTTTCTTTTCAGAGAAGGACGCGGCAAGAATGAAAGAAAAGAAAAAAAAAGGAACAAAAACACGTAACTAAACTTCAGAGGAATTCGAGGAATTCGTTGAGCGTGTTTCAAATTGGCGGAGTGGAGGAGTGGGAAGTGGGAGTTGCTGAGCGAAAGTGTTTTTGGTACAGCAGGAGGGTCGAAACGATACAAAACAAAAACAGACAAGTGGGGAGGCGAGACTGGGGCGCAGGCTACCGACTGCGGGGTTGGTTCCATTGATTTCCCACTTCTGACTTTCCGGATAGGTGGAAGAGAAAAAAAGAGAATAGCAGCTTTTTTTGGAAACTGAAACAACGAGAAGAGAAACGCAAAATGTCACCCGCAACAATGACAACAACAAAGGAAAACAACAACAACAACAACGACAGCAACTGGCGGACGGGGATGAGACGGACCATCACAGCATGTTTCCGCCAGCAACAGTCACTGAAAGCGCTTAGTCATTCTTCGAGGCCGCAATCGCGTCGACAACGACTTCGCTGGCCTTCGCCTGTTGCGGGGTGCGCGTATTGTTTCGTCAGCCATCGCAAGATGGAGTCAGTCAAAGATGCGCTTACCTTGATCTTGTTGATACCGCCGTCAATGGCGCTCTCCTCCTTCAGAAGGTAAGGGCGAACGACAGTGTTGTACAGGACAGTCGCACCCTTGAACTGGGGGAGGATCAGGTACAGGATGATGCCGGCCTTGATGATGAAATAGAAGGGGATCCAGTAAAGGATCCTTTTCGCGCACGGGGAGGTTGTTCAGTTTGTACAAGATAAAATTATTTAGCTGTTGTCAGGCGTCGCAGTGGTATCAAAAGGAAAACTTACACGTCGGAGAAGAACTCCAGAATGTTCTGCGCGAGAGAATCCAAGCGGTAGGCATAGGAGGAGCACACATTTAGAAACATTGACATTTTCCGCGCACTAATGCGTTCGTTACCAGGAAACCAAAGACAGTCCAGTAAGTGAGCCACTGGCGGTCATCGTTCTTGTCGGTTGACTCGATGGCCTTGAAAGACTGGTACGCGGGCCAGGCAAAGCCGAGGAGGTCCGTCAAGAGGTCACCCCTGCGGTACAATCAATTGCAAAACGGGGTTGATAAAGCCATCGCGGAAGCGTTTGCGCAGCCATTACCAAACGTTGAAGAAGACAAGGACAAAGAGAACAAAGCCGACCCCGCCGGCAATGTACGTCTACACGAGTGGTTGAAGAGTGAGCAAGAGCGAGAACTGGGAAACTGCCTCGCAGAAAAGTCAAGGTCATCTTCCTCCCCACCTTTGGGACGTTGGTCCTCTGCAGAGAGTAAGTTTTGTTAGCGCATACACCAAATCAGTTGGAAGAGTTGATGCCCCACCTTCTCGACCTCTACTGCGAGGGGGGTACTTTGAGAGCTCCTTGTCGAACTAACGAGAATGTTCAGCATCACGACACTGATGGTCACCATGAGCTACGAACCTGAGCAAGGTAGTCTAATGCGGCAGAGGGATGCGCGTCATGGAAAATGCGATAATAAAAATGATGTCAGGTTCCATGACGCAATTGGAATCGCAATTGAGGTGGCGAGTGACGAGGGGTTCCGCCCTCCCCCCAATCCCCCCAAGGGTGTGTGTGTGTGTGTGCAATGACGGTTGAAGAAAGCCATCATCGGCTGCGTGTTCGCGAGATGCGTTCCGAGGACAAGAAGTGGCAGGTGCGCCGGGCGCTAAATGGAGCACGACCACGCGTGGCCATCCACGCAGGCGCGTGCGATGGAAGCAAGCGAGAGGGGAGGCCCGGGAAGGGAGGTGAATGAGGGCGGTGGAGGATTGCACGTACATTGGGCTTTCTCGGCGGCCATGATGTTGGCTGGGGGGAGGGGGAGGGGATGGCCGAGAGGGTTGGCAGCGTTAGAAGAGCACCGTCGGATGGAGATGGCGATGACGAGGTGTGAACCTACGTTGGCGTGTGTGTGTTGGGGTGGGGAAGGCGAGGGACGAGAACAGATTTTTTCTCCTTTTGTTTTTTTCCTTTTTTCTTCAACTGTTTGCGTTGTCCCCTTATTTTGCCAATTTATATTTTTGGCTCAATGATGCACTTTGTGTGAAGAGGCGAGGCCTGCGACAGAACCCAAGACAAACAGCTGAAAAGAAAGAAGGTGGAAATGAATAGCTCAGCAAAGCTGGAAGAAGGACCACGAATAGAAACATTCATCGTGAGGCGCCACCAAATGGTGGGTGAGAAACCCGGACAACAACCCATATTTTAAGCGTAACAAATAGTCAACCACCACGCAGAAACCTTTTTATAGACGGGCGGACTATGACCACACAGCTGACTCCAAAAACACGAAAGCATCGAAGCACGTTCTGGAATTCGAGGAAGGCCTTGTAACTTGTTGGGTGAATTAATACGTTATCAAGTGGGCGGCCCCCAATGGGCCTACGCCTCGGTTCTCCATAACGCAGACAAATGGTCTCTCCCACAAGGCCATCTGCACGGGCGAGAGACTGAATATTTTCGAAGAGCGGAAAGCGCCATTCCAACCAACGTTTCGATTGGCCGACGCTTTCCTGATGAAAGTGGCCGCATTTGAAAGTGCTCTACACATCGACTGGAGTTATGCTCCGGATGCCACACGCTTGGGCTCTGGATCCTACCTGCTTCTTTCACTCAACCTTTCCTTTTGACAACTCTTCCTCAGAGTCTTTTTCGAACTTCTAATCGTGTTCCGTGCTAAAAGCTGTCCAGTGCCGAGAACCCCTCCAGTTCAGTAGTCTTTCAAGCCTCCTTCTCAAACCAAAAAGGGGCGCCATGTATCATATTAATAAAGAGCCCTAAACAGCCGAGAACTGCCCTTCCAGCTCACCATCCTTCACGTGACATATCCGATGATTAGCAAACAATAGGAAAAATGAAGGCAGAGACGGAGACAGACGAGCAAGAACGATGTCACTTCGCACAAAAAAAGAGAGAAAAAAAAAAAAAAAAAAAAAAAAAAAAGAAGAAACAACAAGCCATGCTTTCATTTGCCGCCGTCCGCCGTGCCCCAACAACGACACCATCGCTACCTCGGGTAACAACGAAGGAGTGATGATGGATTGATGATGATGATGATGTTGATGAACCGACGACGCTCTCCCACCCCCACGCCCGCGCACGCGGATAACTTGTGATAGACGCACTCTGCTGATGGCGCGACGACCCTCTGTGTTGCTTCCATTCCAACCCCGCCATCCGACAACGCCCCCCGAGGCACCGTCGGAACGTGCGCTGCCTCGCTCCCGTCGCTCCATTACGACGCGCCAACCTGACCCCATACCGTTTTCTACCTCCCCCCTTCTCATGTTCTTCTTTCCTTCATGCTCCTTCCACAGCGCGCGTATGCTTCCGCGTCCGGCCTCAACAGCGTCGTCATCGTTTCGGCGGTCCGAACGCCTATCGGTTCCTTCGGAAAGTCGCTCGCCAGCGTGCCGGCCACGCAACTCGGCGCAGTCGGTAGGACTCCGTCCTCACGTTGCCTTTGACCGCCTTCCCTCAGGCTGACCATATCACTACCTCATTCCCGACCGTTCCTTCAACCCTACATCACTCTTCCAACCACACACTCACACCAGCCATCCGCGCCGCCATTGACCGCGCCGGCGTGACGCCCGCCGACGTGCAGGAAGTCTACATGGGCAACGTGATCTCCAGCAACATTGGCCAGGCGCCCGCGCGGCAGGCAGCGATCCGGGCCGGCTGCCCGCACGCGACCGAGGCGACGACCGTCAACAAGGTGTGCGCGTCGGGGCTCAAGGCGGTGATCCTGGCGACGCAGTCGCTTCAGCTGGGCACGCGCAGCGTGATGGTGGCCGGCGGCATGGAGAGCATGAGCAACGCGCCGTACTTTGTCGACCGCGGCCTCAAGTACGGCCACTCAACCCTGCACGACGCCATCGTCAAGGACGGCCTGACCGACGCCTACGATGGCGTCCTCATGGGCGTCTGCGCCGAGGAGACCGCTTCCGATATGAAGATCTCGCGCGAGGAGCAGGACGCCTACGCCATCGCGTCGTACACCCGCGCCCGCGACGCGTGGGCAAAGGGCCTGTTTGCCGCCGAGATCGCCCCCGTCACCGTCAAGGGAAGGAAGGGTGACGTCACCGTGGCCGTCGACGAGGAGCACACCAACGTCAGCTTTGACAAGATCCCAGGGCTAAAGCCGGCGTTTGTCAAGAATGGTTTGTTTCCTCTACTCTCCCATTTTTTTTGTGCAATCCAACCAACCATCTAACTACCAAATACTCCCTTTTTTTTCACTCCGCCAGGAACCGTCACCGCCGCCAACTCGTCGACGCTCAACGACGGCGCGTCCGCGCTCGTCCTCATGACCGCCGCCGAAGCCTCCGCGCGCGGTCTGCAGCCGCTCGCGCGCATCGTCTCGTACGCCGACGCCGCCTGCGCGCCAAAGCAATTCACCATCGCGCCCTCGCTCGCGATCCCACGCGCCCTGGCCGCCGCCAACCTCGCCGGCGTCGGCGACGTCGCCCGCTTCGAGATCAACGAGGCCTTTGCCGTCGTCGCCCTCGCGAACCAGCGCCTCCTCGGCATCCCCGACGACCGCCTCAACGTCCTCGGCGGCGGCGTCGCCCTCGGGCACCCCATCGGCAGCTCCGGCGCCCGCATCCTCGTCTCGCTCGTCCACCAGCTGCAGAAGGGACAGATCGGGTGCGCGGGTATTTGCAATGGCGGAGGCGCCGCGTCGGCGCTGGTCGTGGAGAGGCTGTGACCCGCCTTTCTTCTTCTTCATCTTCCATTTTTTTCGTTTGCAATGTCTCCACGTTTGTTCGGACTAGCGTGTTGGAGAAAGGTCAAGTAAAAAAAAAAAAAAAATTGCGCCTGCACGCTCAACCATACGAAGCCCCCAGTCCCCCAAACGTGAAAGAAGTACGGGACGCGCGGGGGTGCATCTTGCATTCGAAAGGAAGAAAAAAAAAAATACGCCGAATGGTTTTCACTCTTCAGCTTTTGCCGTGGTTCCTCCGAGCCTGATGTCCCACCTATGTAACCGTGGACTGTGAACAGCGAGCCCAAACTCCCAGATTTATTGAGAAAAAGGAAAGCTTCTTTTTTCTTCCTTTTTTTTTTTGCTATGGGGAGAAACCCTGCAATTATTTCGAACGACTCACTCCCTGCATAAGGTCGAGAGCATGATCTACGACCCAAAGGTGGAAAGTTCTGGAGTGGATTAAACGAGGAGTTTACGACTCTGCCGCTTTCACCTCATCCAAAGCATACAAGAAAGAAGCAGACTTGCTTAAATTGCACCAAGAATGGACACTTACGCAAGGATTGCTGGGCGAAAGGCGGCAGTGCAGCAGGAAGAGGTCCAAAGCAAGGTGGTGAAACCACCTGTAGACAGTCTACTCTGAGTGAGTGAGTGGAAGGAGTGAATGAAGTGGAGATGTGTGTTTGTGGGTGGTCCTTCTCCCCAACTTTGGAGAGAAAGAGAAAAAGCTCTGTTATGAATTATTGATACATAATTGGACAAGGTTACCATTGGAGACAGAAAACCTCTCAAGATTGTTGCTGAGGGGAATGGTGTGTTTGACTCAACAATTTTGTCAGGCAAAACAGTGGAAGCCACACTGCAGGGGCCGAAGTTCTTGTTGGGCAAAATCTCAAGATGCAGATAACCGCTTGACAACATGCTGCACCTTTGAAGTCGAGAGCAAGGTTCTGTTGACAGCAGACATCTAACATTGCCGGCTGTGGCACACATTGCACAATGTGGCAAAGCAGCTTGCTGGAACGGTGGATGGGTTTGCGCCCATTGCACTGAAGTCGGACTTGCTATGCAATGTGTGTCAATGTGCAATGCTTTCGCGCACTGTGGGCCATGGCTCTGGATCCCCAGCTACCATTTTTTGATTTGATTTGTTCTCACTGGGAGTTGTGGGTTCCATTTTCGGCACCCTTTTTTGGGATTCAGAGATACCATTTTTCATTGATTTGGGTGCTTGAGATCCCATTTTTCTTGTCGCACTGGCTCCCATTTTCATGTAAAATGGTAGCTGGAGATGCCAACACAATGGCCCTGCAGCTCCATTTTTCTGGGATGTTGACATCGTGGCTAAATCTACCAGATTTACAAAATGGCCCATGGATGGGGTCCCAGTTCTCCCCCTGCTTTAGCCAGGGCTCAGAATTGTCGGAAGTATAATTGTCTTAATCCATTTGTTGATATTCTGTCATTCAACATCCCCCAACTGGACCACAGTCCACTATCCACCCATTCAGTGGCCCTCTTGTTCTGTGTCTTCCCACTGGCACTACTGAATTTTTTGTTTCCTTTATCCAGCTTCCTATCAGGAAACAAAGGGACTGTTAGAAATATGCAGATGATACTGTGCATGTACTGCAGTTTCTGACGATGCCAAAGGACAACAAACCCTGACAAAGAAAAGTCTGGTTAAATTTCACCAAGTGCCAATCACATCACTGCCATACCTACTTTCCAGTTTCTTGGTATCCATCTTGGCATGCTTCTCATTGCTCTTACTCTCAATACAGCGGCGTTTCTGAACCATTTCTAGCAACGGCCAGTTGGAGCTGAGCTGATGAGTGTTAAAGTAAGGGTGTTTCTTAGCCAACTATAAAATTGTGCGTTATTAAAGTGACATTTGTTTCCAGTTGGCAATTTGCACTTGTGCCTCAAACAGCTGCATTTGCCCTTCCACTTTCCTGCTGGTTGAATGTTTCACTGCAATCAAGGTGCCTAATAACTGCCTTGCGAACATCATACTGTGCAAACTCATGAGTGGTTTTCACAACAGAACTACTGCTGAAGCAATATACCCAAAGAGCGTCGTAATACAGTTTCCCACGCTCACTTTTCAAGCCAACTATAGCTCGAAGTCCTTCAAGTGTTTTTTACCAACTCCTTTGGGGCTTATCCATGGGTGCAGTCAGTTTGTACAGTCCCTTGGAGATATAGACGTCAGTTGGCATGAGAGGAGAACGCCTGCTGGAAACTCTGTTGATGCCTTGAAGGGTTGTTATGCACAAAGAGTGACAAATGAAATCAACGCACTTCTTCAGGGTGGAGAAGACTGTAAGAGTCACACCTGGATGTCTCTTCTTGAAGCCTTGCCTTTCCTTTTGACTTCCGACCTGGTTTCCGTGAATCTGCTTTCTCAGTATCCATCATCTGTGCATTTAGCAACACTCACTTTTCCAGTATCTTTGCCAACCACACCCTTTGACCCTGCGCATTCTTGCTACAGCACAGTCTTGCATCAGCTTGACATGAGCACAGGCACCAGTGACTTGCCTCAGAATATTCATCAACATCCATATCCTTGTCCACAGTTGGAGATTCATCAAGCTGGAGCTGAGGCTGCAGGATCCTGTCATCATCAGGGTCCTCTTCCATTTCCCTTCCCATATCGCTTGCGGATGCTAAACTCTCTTGCAAAACCAGTGACCACTTTGGCACTGGCTCTACAAACTGCAGAAGTTAAATACATTTGGACAGCATCTGCTCTTACCCTGCTTGCAGGAGTAGACTTGGACTTTTCCTTTGTCAGGCTGTTGAAGAGGGCGCCAATTGCTTTGGGTTTACTTCCTCTGCTTGATTTGAAGACTGAGAGGCCTGAACAACACACCACTTTGTGAGACAAGAACACAAAAGTACAGAACTGAGCTTTTTTTTCCCCAGCCGTTCCATAGATGGAAAGAACAAACCTCTGAATCATTTCCATTTATTCTGTTTTCAGAAGAATGAGGACCTTTGGAGTCAACAGCTGTGGCTTTTGACTTGCAGAAGGTCAGAAGATTCATTGCTGAAGCATACCTTCTGACGCACAAGAAGATTTTCAGAAATTGCACTTGTCATAGCAAAAATCTCAGACTTGGACTGTGGATGCTTGCACTTGCACTCTGCAAGGAAGGTTTGGAAGGAGAGTTTTGTTGGGGGGACATGTTGAGCAATGGTTTCTTTTCTTTGAAATAAAGCGACTGTCAGAAAAGTAATTGGCCCTTTTGTGTGCGTGTGTGTGTGTGTGTTTGAGTGGGCTTGTTATCTCTTCCACAAGTGATCGCAAGAGCGATCACTTTTTGCAGGCGCCATTGTGATCGCAGAAGCGAACGCCATCCGAACCTACCTGAAGTTTCACTGTCTGTCCGTATTTTAAGTGGGCTTTTTTTATTATATTTTACTAGGGGATGCCTGTCGACTTGTAAGCAATCCTTGCCAAAAGAAAAAAAAAAAAAAAAAAAAAAGGAAGAAGAGAAAAAATTATTAAAGACAAAGCCTTCAATGGCTATTGGTAGTCCACGCACAGGCAATCTGCTACTGGATTGAAAGGAGAGTGGCATGCCACAATGACCATTGTGTGGCAGGCCACTTGCAGAGTGACCAACAAAGCTCGAGGTGTTAGCCCAGAGCCACTGACACACTGACAGACAAAGAAGGACAGAAAGAGAGAGAAGTCGCAGTCTTGCAGCATAGCCTCACTGGCAAACCCAGAACCTCAGACAAACTGAGCGCTGCCCTCACCGCCTTTTGCAATAGGAAGACTGACAACCTGTTGACTGCAACAGACAGGTGGGCACTGGCTCCGAAGTACTCACAGAACCCAGAGGGAGAAATAAAAACTGCCCGTTGACTTTAGTTCAAATGAAGAGACAGTCATTGACTGATAGATAGACAACAGCCCATTGACTTTGCAAAATCATTAACTGATATATCATTTCAGTTGGCTCCTCCTCCTCGTGACCCCAGGGAAGGGGGGCTGCAGCCTCCCCTCCACCCCTTGCTCCTCCTTTTGAGTTGGTTGCAAATCTTCAATGCAGGGAAAAGCAACATTCACACAAAGTTGGAGACACTGATGCACACTTTCGTCCCTTGAGTAGAGATGCTTTAGAAGGAGACAGCTGGAGGGAGCGTTTTGAAGAGGTACCCTACAGTGCCTTGTAAAGCACAGACTGCAAAGAGACAGAGAGATAGACAGTGAGACACACAGCCCATTGACTGCCACTCCCAGAGACAGGGGGATACACAGACAACCCGTTGACTGCCACTCTTATAGACAGCCAGCCTGTTGACTTCTGTCCTTTTTTAGTTTTTACAGCATTATTGAAGTGCAAAGGAGAGAGAGAGAGAGAGGTTGGGAGGGGAGAAAGAAGCTGGGTTGTTTTTTGAGTCAAGGGGCTCCCACCCCCCTCCACCCCCGCTCGATTGATCAAGGGGGACAGGGGGACAGAGAGAGAGAAAGAGAGTCCTCACTTGTTCCAGTTACAGTTGCCTCCTCTTCTTTCCTTTTTTCTGTTGTTTTCTTTTTCCCTCAGCTTGGCCACCTTGTGGCTCCATTTGAGCGACTGGCACCGGCACTGCTTTGCCATCATTGGAAACACTGTCAATCCTGACACCTTCCCGTCTTAGCGTCGCTTGCAGCTGCCTTGTCAGATGGGTTGGTCCGCCTCCAATGAGATGGTCTGAGTCACCCCACCCCCAAGTGAGAGAGTAACCTACGACTGCAGAGAGAGGGAGAGACAGAGACAGAGAGACAGAGAAACAGAAAGAGCGACAAGGGAAGAGACAGAGAGACAGAGGGAATATCTTTTTTGAGTCAGGGGGATCCTGCCCCCTGAGCCCCCCCGGTGAGGGGGGCTGCCGCCCCCCCTCAACCCCCCGCTTGAGAGAGAGAGGAGAGGGAGAGAGGGACAGGGAATGAAACAGGGAAAGAGTGAGAGAGAGAGAGAGAAAGAGAGAGAGAGAGAGAGAGAGAGAGAGCGAGACACGGAGAGACTGGGAGAAAGGCAGGGAGAGAGAGCGAGACAGAGAGAGCAACAGAGCAAAGAGATGGGGAGCCGTTGACTCTCAGTCGCAGAGTGCTTCTCAAATCAAAAATAGTGAATATGTAAACTCTGTGTCTGACTGGTTGCTGCAGAGTACACTGCATCAGGATGGGGATGTTGTCCCCAGCTAAGGAGGGCGAGAAACCATTGGAAGAGGAACAGCTCTTTGCTTTATTGGGGTAAGGTTGCCTTTTCCCAGGGTTTTTGCACACTGATTTGGAATGCAGGAGTGTAATGTCTTTCATAACACATTCCTCATGGTTGATAGATTCTGTTCTGTTGCAGAAGTCAGTTGGGGATTTTCCTGGCTGCCTGCTGCTTCTTGCCATTCTGACATCTTTTGGGGCAAAATTGAAATTTGGCCATCTGATCAGAATACTGTCTAAAGAAGGAAACAATTGGTTATGAGATCTCCTCTTCATCTTCAGGGGCTCTCTATAGTCTAGTGGCAAAAGGGATAAGACAAGTCTTTAAGATGGGAAGCTCCTGGTTATTAGCAGAGCCAGTACCCTGGATTCAGCTCAAACTCAACAAAGATGGATGATGTGGTTCAATTCTGTCTTTATTCAAGCACAGCTAGACCAAGTAGAGTTGCTCAATGAAGAGTACCCCACAGGCCCCAGGTTCAAGCCCTGACTATCCAACATGGTGACCAACAGGCAGCAGTTCAACAAGGGGATGCCCTAAGGCAGTATGGCATCTGCCAGTATCACAGAGACAGAGCTCAATGTGAGAACCAACCAGGTAGGGGAAGGAAGAGAAAGGAAAGGGAAGGAAACCTCACCCCAGCTTGGCATACAACACACTGGCCTGGGGAAATCATACCTCTACTAGCTTGGTCAGGTAGCACTGGCCTAAGAGGACTCCATCCCCAGCTTGGTCTGGTAGCACTGGCCTAGGAAGAAACACCAAAGAGGAAAGAAAAGGATTGGTTGTTACCTAGGTAGGATTTATTGAGAGAGAGTAGATATATATAGAACAAAGGAGGAGAGAGAGGGAGTATTTATAGGAAAGGGGAGGAGAGAAAGAAGGAAAGAAGGAAGAAAGAAAGAAAAGAGAAAAAGGGAAAAGACATAACAAAAGGAGAAAATGAAAGAAAGAACAATTTGGAAGGATGAATCACTCTTTCAGCCACACCCCCCCTCCACCCAGTGTCTCTCCTGCCTCCAAATTTGGGGTGAACATAATTTGAGGCTTTGAGGCCACATCAGTGCAGGGACAGTGGATTGAAAGGTGGGAAAATGAGAGAAAAAGGAAAATGAGTAAAAATAAGAATGAATAGGATGAATGAGGGGTGTGCCCCTTGTGCTTAGGCCCATTCAGCACAAGGAACACAGGATGCTCTTTTATAGTGATAAACACTAGAGCCCGTGAGGGATGTGATGAATGGTAATAAAAAATAAATATGGGGGGCCAATATAATGACATCGTCACAACTGGGGAAGAGCTTTTAGGGAGACCCCAGCTAAGACCATGATCAGTGAGATTAGGAATCTCACATGGTCCCTTCTCCAACTTATTTCAAATGTGGAAGGGACTGATGACAATCAAGCACCTGCTGCTGCAGCACCTTTGCCGGGTGAGTGGTTGTTTTCACTGAAGAAACTTAATGGTGCTTCTAGTTCACTGGACTCTGGACCCTCAACTCCAACTGCTTCATTGGATGCAACTGCTAAGGCTCAGCCAAAACAAGCTTCTGCGGTAGCAGCAGAAGCTTCCTGGAAAGTGGCACAGACATTTGAGCTTCCTCCACCTGTGTATTGTCAGCAGGCTGCTGCAACAAAAGGCTCTGGAGCGCTGCAAACCACACCAGCAGCAGCAGTTCCAAATCTTCGCAGCAACCCTCCGATTGACATGAAAGCCAGCACTTCTGAGCAAGCTGCAGAAAAACAAGTCCCAAAACAACCCAGCAATCAGCCTACTGCCAAGAACGACGACACTTCAGAGGCAGTTGCAGAAAATCAAGTTGCAAATCAACAACTCCTTGCCAAAAGGCATTAGCTTCCCCAGCACTTTGACATTAAAGAAGGGTACAATGATGAATTTGACGACTGCAAAGGTACAGCTTTGGCTTCAGTCAGGGAGGATTTGGAAAAACAGCGCAAGCAGCAGAAAGGAAGAAGGATCTGTTGGATGGAGAGGATGCTTTATCAATCACGTCAATGACAAAAATCAGCCAGAGGACGTCGCTTGGCAGTCTTTGCCTTGAAGAGTCAGACCCAGATACTTATGACATTTCTTCCGCGTGCCTCCTTGAATTGATTAGTGACAATTCTGGTGCACATCTTTTGGTGAGGCGAGACAAAACAACCTGGATGATCAAGTCAGATATTCTCACTGAGTTTTCTTGTATATGCAACAATTCATCTGAGGTGCAGGAGCACGGCTTTATTGTTATCAATTCCATGTGTCTCCATTGCGTATGGTTCATAAAAACTTTCAATCTGTGTGGGTGGTCTTTATATTCCTCTTTGGGGAAAACCACTTCCAATTAGCTGCTTGGAGTGCCTATTCTATGGTAGTTTGAGTGATGTGCTCCCTGAATTTCCAAAGACCTGTGGAGCCGACATCAAAGATTCTGTCAATCGTTCAAGAAGTCTGTTCAGTCACAAACATACCAAACCCGTGGAAGAAAGTTAAAAAACACTCTCACTCCAATTTGCCAGTCCCTGTATAAAACAAGCTCTCTTGCCCACGTGCCCTTGTCCTCAAACCTCAGTTGTATCCTTTCTTTCTTTCTACCTCTCAGCCACTTGCTTCACTTCGCGGCCTCGACCCTTCCACCATCTTGGAACGCCGCCTTCACTCACAACATCGCCTTCTACACTGCAACTTCAATACACAGTAACGCCTACCATTTCAACAATCCAAGAAACCCAGAGCACGGCATCCACGTGACCTGGTCCACATGGATTTCACACCAATCAAGATGAAAGGTATTGAAAATGAAGAGGTGGCTTTAGTCCTTACAGACAATTTTTCTGTCTGAAGGTCACCTTTGAATTGCAGGGCTGGTTGGGGAGGAGATACTTTCCAATTTTATGTTGTGGCTCTGTTGGGTGCAGTGAGCATGTGACTGGACTTGGTGGGACAATGCGAAAGAATTCTACCTGCGGCAGTTTGCAGACAAGATGAAAGAAATTTGGTGTCAAACTGCAAGATTTTATTGCTTATATGAGCATGAGTAGAATGGGAAAGCAGAAATTGCGAACCAGAATTTGTTGGACCAAGCAGGCTTGGCCCTGCTCAATGCTCAGATGGATAAGAAGTGGTGGCCTCATGCACTAGCCACTGCTGTTTATGTAAGTAATCAATTGCCGATAAAGGGACTCTCTCTCACGCCTATTGAGCAATTCATTCAAATCAAACCTGACACGATAGGGCACTCCACAGACCGACTCTGTGCCGGGGGTCTGTGCCAGGCTGGCCTTTCGGAACGGCTTTGTCGATGCCCTGGACGGACCGGTCCCGTACCGGATCCACTCTTTTTTGGTACAAACTGGAACCCCCCCGCAACCACACAAGATCCGATTTGGAAGTTGACAATGTCCCCCTCTCAGGTGAGGGGGAGCACTGGCTGCGGATCCGCAGTGGAAACACTCACAACCGCAAAACAGGTCCAAGTCCGTCAAATACAAGACCAACCGTTGGGGTCGCCCAAGCTACCCTCGAATCTTCGCTTCCCTATCGACCACTTAAACACTGTAGTTTTCCTGAATAATCGGGACAAGGGCGACGGGCGATCGGTTCGCCTCGCCGTTCCCCAGCTCGCGCGAGGCTATGTGGATGAGGGGGCACCACGGCGCAGAGTACGACCAGACGCGGGCGCCGCCGGTCGCGTCTACGCAGTGCACATGGTGGCCGCCCGCGACAAACACCCGGTCGGTGGCGGCGTCCGCGAGGAGAAACGCGTAGCCTGGGTCCTCCAGCGCCCGGAACACGTGCCTCCAGACGACGGCGCCAGTCTCGGCGTGCAGGCAGTACAGCGTGTTGCCGAGGTACACGAAGAGGCGGTAGCCAGCGCGGGGTTGAGATGGCGACGGTGGTGGCGGCGGGGGAAACGGCAGCGGCGTTTGAGTGTAGGGAGGAAGCTCTGGGTCTCCAGAGCCGGGAGGAGGAGGAGCCGTGGTCGGGGTCGTCGCTGGAAGGGGCGGGGCGCCAGAGCCAACCAGCAGGCTGGGAAGGTACCATTTGAAGTTGATGCGGTATTTGTCGCACTTGCCGGTTTGTTCGTTGGCCAAATAGACGATCTCCCTGTTCCACACGAGCAGGCGCCCCTTTGAAGGAAGCGGGATGATTCCGGTCGGGGAGCAGGAACCTTTCACTAGGTCTTTGAATGAGATGGTGGGGCGGTCTGGAACCACGCGGCCGGTCGACGGGTCGAGCTGGACGATCTTCTCGCGGACGCTGACAAAGAGCGGAGAAACGTGCGGTAGCGCCGGCGGGGCCTGTTTCTTTTCTTTTTTTGTATCGTCAGAAGCCGTCGTCGACGACGACGACGACGCCGTGGGGACGGAGGGTCGATTCGTCGACGAAGGGTCATAGTTACGGGGAAGGTAGAGCGGGGAAGTGCGCATGGTGGAGAGGATCATCTCGACGGCGCGGAACTCGGGGACCTTGACCGACCAAAGCAGCGTTCCCGACAGCGCGTCCAGTGCAAACAGCTCGCCGACTCCGCCAACGTACAGGACGCCGTCCTCGATCAGGAGCATCGGATGCGCGCCGACGCCGCTGTGCTCAAACGTCCACAGATGGGCGCCGTCGGATACCCGCTTCCCGTAGACACTGTAATGGCCCAGGAACAGCATGTCACGCAGCATTGCGGGCTGGGACGGCTCGGCGGCGGCCGTGTCGTAGTCGTCAAGGAACCACCGGCAGGCGTCCGTGCCGTCGGGCCGGACGGCGAGCGCGCCGCAGTCGAGGGCCACGACCGGGCGGCATCCGGTCGACAGCAGGCCGCTGCCCCTCAGTTCCGGCGTCACCCAGCGGACGCGGCCGGAGCGGGCGTGGAGGGCGAGCGTGCGTCTGCCGAGCACGGCGACGACGCAGCCCGTGGGCGGGTGGGCGATGAGCGAGTTCGATCTTGTCTCGGGGATGGCGCCCGTCGTCGCCACCCATGCGCGCGCGCCCCTTGAGGACTTGCTCACGGCCACGACTGAGTTGCTGTGGACGCCGGCGACGAATACGAGGTCGGACGGATCAGCCGCCACCTCCGCCGGCGCTGCGGGCACGGCCACCTTCGCGTTCAAGGAACTCATTGACGAAAGACAAATTAACCTCCTTTGAGCGACAAAGAATCAATTAACACGCCTCCTCGCAGGTGGATTTGCCCAGCTTCACCTTGCGTGGCCAGCAACTCCTCTTATACAAGGACCTGCTTTTAAATGTTTAGTTGAATTGGCTAGACGGCCAATCTATGCGCTGTGTACAAAAAAAATACCTCCTTTTGTCGTTCAACGCATTTTTTATGTTTTTTTCGAAGATACAGGCATTTTTCTTCAGGGGCCAATTCCAGGACAATCAGACGAAAATATCGGGACAAAAACTGATGTTTGTGTTGGGCGGAGCTGTGGCTTCGATGAATACACCCCATGCTGCAGAGCATGCTCAGTTCATGCTCTTCCGCCTTTCTCCACTCTTTGGTGAAGGGTGAACCCATGGCCTCCTAGTGTGTCAGTCGATCCTTGTATGTGTCATGTGCCACTCAAACTGTGTTGGAGTTGACATTGAAAGCGAAGAGTGGTCTGTCTTTGTCGTCTGAGTCTGACATGTGCCCTGTGGTATGGCTCCCTGTGTGTGTGATGGTTTTGGTGGGATGAGGTTGTGTTAATTGTTTTGATGTGTTTTGAAGAGGTAAAGGTTATGGAGAATTGTTTGTTAGTATAGTGAATCTCAGATTTACTCACCAGTTGGTCAGTGGTTGGGTTCTTTCTTGGTCACCCACGTTTCTTCTTTGGTGGTGGTAGGTCAGGGTCAATGCTGGGGGCCACTGCTGTTTCTGGTGATGCGGTGTGTGGTGGTGGTTCCAGCAGTGGCTCTGCAGGTGGTGGTTGCTGCAAGCTTGTGACAACTTAGGTGGTTGCCCTTGCTTCTTCGATGTTGGCACTGTCTGTGCATTGTTGTGTCCCCCCTTCTGCTCCTGCTGCTGCACTTTTTGCTGCAGCGCCTGCTGGAGAATCTGCTCTGTGTGAATGACTGATTGGACTGCCTTTTCACATGCTGGGTGACTGAGGTCTGAAAGTGGTGGGAGGTTGACACTAATGCTCTTAATCCCCCCCCCCTCACAGAGTGAACCCAGTAAAAGGAGGGAACTTGTCTTCAAAGAAGACAATACCATGGTAGCGCTGGTAGATGACGCACTGCACTTGGAGCTCCCACAACACTGAAACTGATTGTGAAACAGCTGAGGTAGACAGCTGGACGGCCATTGAGGTTGAGTTTCTTGTGAAGAGTTGGGCTGACCTGGTAGAAACACTTGGAACCAAAAGTGCGAAAGTGACTAACTTGAGGTTGTAAACAGTCTACTCTGAGTGAGTGAGTGGAAGGAGTGAATGAAGTGGAGATGTGTGTTTGTGGGTGGTCCTTCTCCCCAACTTGGCGAGAAAGAGAAAAACTCTGTTATGAATTATTGATACATAATGATGACTCCCATGAGCATCATGAGAATTGAGAATAGCGTGTGCACTACTGCGGAGGGAACGCAACAGATCTTGTGTGTCACTGCTACTTCTACATGTACTAGCTGGATATTTAGCGCCTTGTCAGATTGTAGATAATCGTCGTTTGTATCTGGGGTTCAACAAAGCTGGCTCAATTTCCTATGTCAGCAGTTGTCCTGAAAAGATGAAACGATGGGGAACCGCGATCAGAGGCAGGTAGCGATAGTCGAAAGTGGAAGAAATGAAGTAAGTTTGAGGTGGAGGTTGCGCAAGTCACACATACACACACGTACTCACATGCACAAGGCACACGACAGATGGATTTTGGGTGGGCCATGTTTCGTTTCTTTTTTTTTTTTTTTTTTTTTGTAAAAAAAAGGCTTTTCGTCGTCTCCCTCTCGGAAGGACCGAGAACACAACGGCGCACTCGGTAAAAAGTGAACGGATTGATAGAAGGGTTGTGCATTGACAAAAAAAAAAAAAAAAAGGCAAAAGGGCTGGAAATGAGTGGAAAGAAGAGGTGAAAGAAATCCCTCCTCCTCCTCCCTCCAATACAAAACACACACAAGCAAGAACAAACACGGCTTTGAAAATGAAAAAGAGGCATACGAGGAGGAAAGTACACAGGTCTGACGAAATGTTCATAACGCCAAATGGAAACGAAGAGAAAGAAAGCCGCTCCAAACACGAGCTAGACTTGAATGTCGAATCAGTGACTAAAGGCTGTGGAAGGGCATGCAACTGCCATCACATGTAGCAAAGCACCTCGTACTCCTTGACGAGGTGGTCGTCGCCGTCGAACGGAATGATTGCGCCTTTCAAATGCTCGGCAACCTGGCCAGGGCACAAGCTGTGGCGCTTCTCCGTGACCAGAGAGTTTAAAATAGGCACATGCCCAAAGCCGTGCTTTGCAACGTGCTTCTCCATTTTGGCGCGGGCAATGTACAGCACCTTGCCCTCGTCATCGACGCCACCCGGCACCGCCGATTCGGGGATCTTGCCGTCCTTGGCCGCGGTCCAGGTCGTGTTCTTGAACGTCGTGAGAACCTCGTGGCCAAAGTGGATCTGGACCTCGTCTCCCTTGTAGGTAACGATAGCAGGGCCCTTTTCGCCGTCGTTGGGCGGCGTCAGGTCGGGGGGTTGGTGCGCGTGGAGGCCGTTCGGGGGCACGTCGCCCCGAACCTTTCCGACAACCACTGCGTCACCAATGCGAACTCGGCACACGTAAAGCGGGGCGTTGTCGATATCGTATCCCGCAGCCGTCGAGTTGGGTGGCACGCCACCGTCGGGCGGCATCTCGGTCCAGTCGACGTGGTGAAGAAGGTTAGTGAACCACTGCATCCCCCTCGTGACACGTTCTTTGGTTGGAACTTTTTTGCCGTGCTTGAGGAGCTCCATTTTGTCTTCCTTTGCGTAGAAGAGGCGGCCGTCGAATTCCGGTTGGACTTCAACGGAGAGAGGGGTGTGTCGGCCAGGGTCCACGTTTTGGAATGAAGTTACAAGCAGTCCTTGGTAAATAATGGCCACCAGTTCCGAGCAGAAGACAGCATCCTTTTTGGATGTGTGGCTGGGGAAGTGAGTGGTGAGGGTGGCCTTTACTGACTCGAGCTTCTTGTACAGCTTCTCGGATGCGGCGGCAAGCTGAGGAACGACTGACATTGGGTCTGAAACGATCCACCGGCGTCGCGTTAGAAAGTCGACAAGCGTGATCCCTATACTCACAGCTGAAGTCCTTGTAGTGGTTGTAGATCTTCAAGAAATGGTCCGGATCCTTGGCCAAAAGGTCCCGGATACGTTCTCTGCTCGTTTCGTCCAAGGGGCAGATAGCGACATCGGAATCAACCTCCTTGACAACCGCCTCGAAGTCCCGAATTTGAGGTCCAAGATGGAAACCGGTTTTTGAGGTGTCGTGGTCCAGAGGAAGAACCTTCGAGTCTGAAGTTGAACGAATCTAAGGTCAGCCGTGACGGATCGGCGATGTCTTCAGCGGAGGGACTTACAAACGTATCCAAGCACCTCGCCGGAAAAAATCGATTCGTAAAGGTAAATCTTGCCTTCCTCCAAGAAGGGGAGATTGAGGACAGACTTGTCCACAAGCATGCCTGCATGCGTCCACAAGTTGCTGTTTCCGAGAACAAGTTAGTGGATGGTGCATGAGCAAGTGACGAAATTGGTAATCTGTATTACTGGAAAGGTCGCTTCAGGCCTGGAACGACGTCATGGAGTTCGACAGACTGAATGAACTTTCCAACGGGGTCGTTACCTGCAAGTTACGCATTAGTGATGCGAGAGGGGAAAGGTGAGGAAGGAGCGGTCGTTAGTAACGAATGCAGAGTGGGTGGCGTCTGGGGTGGGTGGGGGAGGGGTGCAGCCACACAGCGAACATAAGCCATCAAGAATGCGGAAGAGAAAACGCGTTGCAACAGCAGCAGGGGCAGGCAGGCAGGCAGGCAGGCAGGCAGGCAGGCAGGCAGGGGGAGGGAGGAGGGGAAGCTTTGCTTACCCAGGAAGAGGACGAGGTCGAACGGCTTGAGCGTGTAGTCGCCGATGGACAGGGCGTCGAGCGCGTTGGTAATGAATGCGGGCGCCCCGTGCGAGTCGCCCTTCTTGCTGCTGTTGAACATGGGCCTGTGTGTGAGGTGGGTGTGTGGTGGCCTTGGCGATGAATTGATTGGTGGGAGGCCGAGATGCTTCTTCGCTTTTGTCTCCTTTTTCTGTCGGTCGGGGGCAAAACGACAGGCGGCGAAGCATGCCTTTATTTATTCGTTTGTGGGTGGTCCTTGTGGCGGCATCTCTGTGCCTCACAAATATCTCTCTCTCTCTCTCTCTCTCTCTCTCTCTCTCTTCTCTCTCTCTCTCTCTCTCTCTCCCTCTCTCTCTCTTCGCCTTTCCCAAAACCTCCGTAACCGCCAGACGGAGGGAGAGACCGTCGAACAGTCGCTCGCACAGGAATGAAAGATAGGGCCTCCGCTCATCATCATCCGACCAAATGTGGCGGCATCCGCTCTTCTCCATTCTTCGCGTTCTCCCGTTTCCAAACTTCCGATTCCTCCACTGTCCAATAATTCATCGAAAGACATGCGTAGTCTGAATCCTCGGGGCGTGGATTCGCTTCTCTTTAAACTAAAGTTCCTCTTGAAGGAAGAAAGAACAACAGAGCGGACAATCGCCGTGGCGATCAGCTTCGTGCCTTGCCGTCCGTCCCAACAACAAGCTCCAATTGTCAGAAGCATTGCTTTTTCAGTGTAAGCGATCACGAGAACGTTTGGAACGGCTTCCTTGCATATCCAATGCCCGGAAGAATGCAAATGCCGGAAGCCATTCTGTCCCTTTCGAGACAATTCTGCTATTTTATTAAGGAGACCCCCCCGAAAATACGAGGACAATCCATCCTCGTGGACTACGGACAATCACGGCAGAGGGCGATCGGGTCGAGACAGTAGAATAAAAAACAAAAAGAACCTTCGACGATCGACCGACGTAGCCAAAGATGATCATCGCTTGCCCGTATACTACACTATGGCGTTGAAAGTGAGTTCAGGTATCACTTCCACAGCGTTGAATCTCTGCAGAGGTGTAGCGTTGTTATTGAGCAGTCTTCGTTATTGTTCCACGGTCAAGGTATTTTCACGAGACTCTCACGGGATATTCTGGTTCATTGAAGTCATGGAAACGTTGAACCACAAGGACATTAAAACGGTGGGGAGAAGGAGAGAGAGAGACCGAGGGAGAGAGACAGAGAGAGAGAGAGAGAGAGAGAGAGAGAGAGAGAGAGAGAGAGAGAGAGAGAGAGAGAGAGAGAGAGAGAGCGGGACGAGTCGCGAAGACTTCGCCACGCACTCATCCCATCGCGACCATTGCTTCGAAACCAGCCCCCCCACTTGTCTCTCATCTATCATTCCGTTTTTTGTGTTTTTTCAATAATTTTTTCGATCTTTGCGTTTTATGCCCCTCTTCAAAGCGCTCTCTGTGGGGCAATCGCTGGGTTTCTAGTTTGGATCAGCAACAGAAAAACGCGAAACACGAGGGTGTCGCGGGACAGACTGACACGCGAATATATATATATATATATATTTTTTTTTCGTTTTGCTACTTTTCTTATTCCACTCGTTTCTTTCTTTCGTATGAACAGGCACACACACACACACCCACACACAAACACGCGCTCTCTCTCTGGCCTTCTTGTTTTGCTCTTTTCTCTCTCTCTCTCTCGCTCTATCTCTCTCCCTGCACATCCTCCCAAACGATAAAAGCAGCAGCTCCTGCACACCAAACTGCCCCTCCCCAGAACATACCCCCGCTACTTCCCCACCCCTCGTCCCTTCAACCGCCTCCCCTTGTTCGCGCTTCTTCCACCCGGTGTACCCTTGCACTCTCATACCCAAAAAACCTCCCCTCAAACCCGAGTTGTGTAACGCGTGTTGCTTGCTGCGCGCCGCAAGTCATGGAGCCCGCCGCTTGCCGGTTCTCCCAACCTTCTCCCGTGCTAATGCGGCCGCCGCCGTCGCTCTCACACCAGCATCCTTTGGTGGCGGAGAGCGTCCATTATGCTTCGCCTCCGTCGGCGTCATCCGTGCAGTGCACTCCGCCCCCCTTCTCGTCGTCGTCGTTGTCGTGTTCCTCACGTCCTGTCCACGAGGTACAGCAGCCGTCTCTTTCACCGTCTCCTATCACGACGACGTCTTTGGGGGGCAGCACGTCGCTGCTAGAGACCACTGCCACCACCGCCACCAACAAAAGCACAACCCTCCTTGCCTTCCCGAAGGCCAAGCCTGGCGGCAAGCGCAACCAGTCCCTGCATCTTGTGCTCCGAAGTGCTGGCGGCGGCGGGCACGACGGCGACCGGGCGCACGGGCAAGGAGGTGAGCGAGCCTGCGTTTGCAAGCACTGATAGGAGGGGCGTGTGGGGGTGGGGCGGCGCAAGCTGGTGCAGCCTTGAGTCAGAAATGAGTCGTTTCGTGTTCCCCAAATTGAACCACCCCCACATCACGCAAACCAAACCCACCCAAACCGGACCAAAACCAACCAAACCAAACCAAACCAAAAACTAATCAAAAAAACCTATAATATTTTTTGAAAAAAAAAACAAAAATTTTTTTAAACAAAAACAGGAAAATGCCTTGGTGTCGCTGTTCCATTTCCTTCGCCGTCGAGGTCCGACACACCGGACGACAGGGACGCCAGCGTCGCTGATGAAGACAGTGAAGAGGGCCTTCGCCTCCTTCTCGAGGCAAGTAACCCAAGCGGCGACGGCGACGGCGACGGCGACGGCGACGGGGGCGAAGCGAGCGTGGGAACGCGCAAGACCGAGGTAACAACCACAACCGCCGCCTCCTCCTCCTCCTCATTGTGGGCAGCGCCGCTCTCGGCGCCCCCTCTCTCGCCACCCTGCCCCCCCTTCGACCCCTTCGGGGACCCTGCCTGGCGCGCCGTCCACGCGAACGCCCCTGTCGACGCGGCCCTCCCGCCACTTCCACGCGCAACGCTCCCCACAAATGCGCCGCCGACCCCGGCGCCGCTTGATGCTTCAAAGACGGCACCGGCCACGCCGCCGCCCCCTGGTCAGCCGATTCTGTCGATCCCGCCCGCCCAGCAGCCAAGCCTCCCATTGCACTACCAGCCACCCGCCGTGTTCTCGCTCCGCTACGCCATCGGGGACTGCCTCGGCTCTGGCGGGTTCGGTTTCGTGTGCGCCGCCGCTGTGCGAGGAAAGCCCGGTGTCGAGGTGGCCGTCAAGTTTATCTTGAAGGAGAAGGTTCCAGTCGGTACGTGGGCTCGGGACGAACAGTTGGGCATTGTGCCGACCGAGATTTACTTTTTAAAGAGGGTAAGTGTGTTCGTCGAGCTCCGTCGATTCTCGTCCACCTCCTTTCGGTTTTCCGGCTGACTGACATGCGTTCCTTGCCCCTTTGTTTTTGGACAGCTTAACCATCCCAATATTATCAAGTTCATCGATTGTTTCGAGGACGCCTTGTACTTTTTATTGGTGACGGAGGTGCATGGCGGCTCCTGGTCTGGCCTGTGCCCCAAGCCTCCCGCCGAGATCGCGAGCGACCCGTCGGTCCCGTCTTCCTCCGCACAAGATCCCGCCTTTGCACGTCGCGCGTCGTGCGATCTCTTTGAGTGCATTGAGCTGCTGAAGAACTTCACAGAGCCCCAAGCGCAGTATGTTTTCCGCCAGCTGATTTCGGTTGTTGCGTACCTGGAATCCGTCGGCGTGCTCCACCGCGACATCAAGGACGAAAACGTCCTCATCAACGACAGCTTTGAGATCAAGCTCATCGACTTTGGCTCGGCCAGCTTTGTCACCCCGCACAAGCGGGGCGAGCGAATGTTTCTCGGCACGCTGCAATACGCGCCACCGGAGATCCTGGAAGGCCGCTGCCACCAGGGCGCGAAGTGTGAGGTCTGGAGCCTCGCGTGCTGCCTGTATATAATGCTCGTCGGAGAAGCGCCGTTCACGAGCCTGAACGAAGTGCGTTTGTCGCCGCCCCGGAGTCCGCGCGATCGCAGTATCGAGTTTTCCCCGCAGTGCGAAAACCTGCTCGCGTGGATGTTTGAGAAGGATCCCGCACGCAGACCGTCCATCTCACAAGTTTTGTTCCACCCGTGGCTCTCTGGGCTGTGACCTGGGCAGCGACAATCACCCCACCACGCCCGTTCCTTGCCCATTCTTAGCTCACCTCTCGCGCACCAACTCTAACACTTGCTTTCTCTCTTATTCCTTCTTGGTCAGAAGCTGGTTGAGGCCCAGCTCCTTTGCCCTCTTCACATTCAAAAGTCCCCACACTTTTCGCGCCTCCACCCACAGGGTGGAAAAAACCGCGAAAAGTGTGGAGATCCAGGCACCGTCTCAGCCCGCGACCACCCCTTCTTAATTTAAATTTAACCTAATTAAATTAACAACCGAAAGAAAGAAAAAAAAAGAACTCCCTCTACTTCCCTCACCCTGCTCCTCTCTCCCCCTCCTGCTCTTTTCCTCCTCCCCACGAACAACAGATTCCTCCCCCGCCCCCCATCGCCACTCCGACCGCAAATTGAACTCTCCTCCTTTTTCTTTCTCCCTAAATTCACGCCCTTCCGGCTTTCTTTATTATTTCCCCACTTCTCTTTCCCTCCCTTGCTTGCCTTTTCATCCAAAACGAGACAATCAGCACCCAGGTACACCTCAATTCCCGCCGCCCAAAACTTCCCGCTGCCCAAAACTTCCCGCTCGTTTTGCGTGGAGTTTCTTGTTTGAAATGTAACGCTGCCTTTTTTCCCCTCTCTTGTGTTACGTTGTCCCGATTTACTTTTATTTCTTTCTTTTTTTTGTTTTCTTTTGTGTTTGCGATTGTCGCGAGTTGGAGCGTTGGGGGCAGTGTGCGATCTTCCCCAGCCGCCTCCCGGCAATTCTCTTGTATAATCTCCTTCCGCCCGCCCGCCCCTCCCCCGCCTTCCCCCCGCCCCCACCTCCTGTCTTGTTTATGTACCGTATTTTTTTTCTTCGCCGAGCCCCTCCCCTCGCGACCCTCGAGTGCTCGGTCTACTGCATTCCCCTTTGTTTTTTCACCCTCGCGTGCTCTCGTCCCGACTTTGGACCTTTCTTTCTTGTACTTTCTTTTTCGTCTTCATCTTTACCTTTTTCTTGCAGTTTGTTCCCCCCCCTTCCTTGTTATCTGCTCAATGTCCACCCCCACGTAACGTAATGTTGCATCTTTCCAGATTTCTTTCTACCCAACTCGCCCCCTCCCCCTCCCCTCCTTCCAACAAAGCACCCAAACACGTCGCAGCTAATTAATAAAGTAACTGTAAAACGAAAAAAAAAAGGAAAAAAAAAATTAGAAAACTGCAGGGAAACGGGAAAAAAGGCGCAGAGAAGAGGGGAAAATCAACAAAGAGGGCTTGGAGACGCGCAGCATGGAAGAAATTAGGCAGGGGTGGGCGGGAGGGAGGGCCATTTACGCATCCTTGGCAGGAGGAGCAGCACTGGCAGCCGGGCTGGCGCGGCCGTCGCCGCCCCGAGTGACCAGCCCGACCCCGGCACCGGCGGCGGCCGCCAGCCGGTCGCCGTACCACGGCCCCAGCAAGAACCCCACGAGCCCGCCGTGCAGAGGCGACAGCGGCGTCCACCCAACCTGCGCGCGCGCAAAGAGCGCCGCCGCCGAGCCGTCATCACCGTCATCACCGTCCTCACCACCATCGTCGTCGTCGTCGTCGTCGTCGTCGTGGTCGGCGCCCGGCGGCGGCGGCGGCATCCGCGCCACCAGCAGCGGCGTCTCGAGCGGCGGACGCGCCATCACGGGAACACGCACCCGAACCCGCGCGGCGCGGCCCCGCCGCAGCAGCAGCAGGAACAGCAGCCGCGAAAACAACAGCGACCGGACGCGCGCTAGGCCTCGCCGCAGTGGCAGCAGCAACAGCAAGCACCGCGTCAGCATCGGCAACGACTGCGGCGGCCGTTTCCGTCGCCGCCGCCGCCCGGCCTCCTCGTCGTCCCCCTCGCCACCGTCCACGTCCACGTCGCCGTCGTCGTCGTCGCCGTCGTCTAGCTCCGCCTTTCCCACGCGATTCCGTCTGCCGCCGCCGACGCCGTACCACGCCGGCAGCACAACCCCCCTCGCGACCCCCCACGCGGCCACGACCGTCGCGACGGCCCCCGCGGCCGCGCACCACGCCACAACCACCGCGTACGTCTTATCCGCGTCCCGGTCCGTCCCCGCCGGGGCGCTCCGCGCGGCGCACAGCGGCGACCCGCCGCCGCCGTACCACGGCCAGTAGCAGAACGCAAAGTAGTTCGTCCAGCTCAGCGCGACGCAGGCCAGCGCGGCCGCGGCGCCGGCGGGCTGGCACGGCCCGCAGAGGAAGGAGAGGGACAGCCCCGCGGCGCCCGTGGTCAGGAGGGAGAGGTTGTAGTAGAAGAGGAGGACGTAGTCGGTCGCGCCGCCCACCCAGAAGTAGCCGTGGAGGAGCATGGGGAGGGTTGTGGAGACGGAGAGGTAGGAGGCGGGGGAGAGGGAGATGAGGAGGAAGAGGAGGAGGGCGAAGACGTGGTGGAAGACTGGTGGGTGGTGGTTGGTTGTTTGTTGGTTGGTTGGTTGGTTGGGTGGGCGGGTGCGGGCGGTGAGGACAGGGGCGGCGCGCAAGAAAAAGACCGATTAAAAAAAAAAAAAAATAATAATGAAAACAACGAACTCTTACACATGGACCTGTACTGCGACCACATGGACGTTGCGTACAGCTCGACGATGTAGACGAGCGAGTGGGTCAGCAGGTAGAGGGAGAACTGGCGCACGGGCCAGGGAGGGAGGCGACGGCGGGTGGGGCGGCGGGGGAAGCACGAGGTTGATGACGACGACGGCGACGGCGACGGCGGCGAAGTGGATGGAGGAGGGGGCGGCAGGGGTGGTTGAGCATCGGTAGCGTAGGCGTCGGAGGCGGCGTCGGAGGGGTCCCAGGCGGGCACCCAGCGGCCGGCGCGCAGCTCGTAGAGCAGCACGATCGCGGCCTGCGCGATCCACAGGACGTTGAGGCGGCTGGGTGCGAAAAAAAAAAAAAAAGAAAAAAAAAAAGAATTAGGTGCAAAGGGAAAAAAAAACAAAACAGAAAAAGAAAACGAAAGAAAAAATGGAAGAAAGGAGAAATAAATGAAAATGAAAAAAACAAAACAACAGCGTGAATTGCGGAAAACCCTGTCTATCTGTCTTTCTGCTCTGTCTGCCCCCCCTTTGGGGAGAGAGAGACAACAGACAGACAGGGAGACAGGCAAAGGGAAAGACAGAGACAGACAGAAAGACAGACCATGCAACCTCCTCCCCTCCTCGTCACGGCCTCACCTGTGCCATGGGTCCGGGAACATGCTGGCGCCCCGCTGCTCGAGGATGAAGCCGGGCAGCAGCCAGTCGAGGGCGCCGGCGGAGGCGGCGGCGGCGACCATGGTTTGCTGCCTGCGCGCTGGCTCGCTTGCTCGCTGCTCACTGCTCGCTGCTCGCTGCTGCTACGTGCGTCGCGCAACGGGCGTGTTCGTTCGTTACTACTTGCCTGGACGCTCGCGGCTTGTTGGCTGCGGGTTTGTGTTCGAATCGGATCTACTGCGGCCGATACGGGCTGGATTTTCTGTGTGTGTGTGCGTGTGTCTGTTCTTGGCAGTGCCTTTTTCTTTCTCACCCACCCACCCACCGTTGTGGGAGGGACACTGGGGGGCCAATGGGTTCGAGCGGGGCAGTGCGCTTCGGGCGAACCAGCAGCAGCGAGCGGAAGAAGGTCAATGGGGTCAGTTGTGTGATTGTTGAGGCTGAGATTAATAAGTGAATGTGATCGATCACAAATAAGCGAATTCAATTGAATGTAATTTTTTTTTTTTGGCTTGGCAGATTTGGCCGAATCGACTCGACCCACCCATTTTTCATTAAATCGTCTTTGAAAGAGAGATATCCATGTGGGCTGTTGTCTCGCCTCGCGTGGGGGGAAGGCTCTGTCTCTGGGTCTGGCCGGGTTCTGCCTTTTTTGCGTCTGCGTTTGCTTGTCCCAGTATGGAAATTCGATTGGGGTCCGACCGCCGCCGAGGGGGCGTCGGGTGTTTGTTGTTTGTCTTTTTGAGTGGCATCTCGTTTTTGTTGACAAGGCGGTTAATAATACATCGAACAGGTTTGTTCATCCTGCCTTGTCAAAGCAGCAGAAACAAACAACAACGCGCGTCGTGAAGGTGAGAACAGGCCAATGGCACAACGGCCTCATCAACCCCCAACCCCCACCCCCATCCTACAACCTCCCGTTCCCAATGATGAGGCATATCCTTGCACTACGAGATCGAGACGGATCGCGGACCTGCACTCACCCGCCCGTCCCCCGAGCCCACCCGGCCTCACTTCGTTCATCCACATCGTCGCCCCCTACACCCCCCACGAGGGCGGGGGCCGGTGGAGGGGGGGATGGGTTCATGGAAGATCCGTGCGGTTACCGCGTGTGGTTTTGGGTTGCGCGGTGGGAAGGAAGGGGCCATCGACGCCGTCTCTTTCAATGGCGGTCAAACTGTGGGTACATCCTGAGGGACCATTCTCCATTTTCTTGATCCAACTATCTCAGTCCAATCCAATCCGAAAGAAGAAACAAAGAACAGAAGAGAAAGGAAAAGGTGTCACCGGAGGGCTTTTCCAGTCGTCTAATTATCTAACCGGCCTTGCTTCTTGTCCTGTCGTCTTTCTCTCTCTCGTCTCTATGCAGTGCGGGATGATTCGCGACCCTGGATGGCGGCGAAACAACTGCCAAAAAGGCTAACTAGAAGCGGACCCCGCGTGGGCCTGGTCTGGGATCTCAAAGCAATCGGCGCGACGGAGAGCTGAGCGCCGCTGTCCGATTTCTGCGTTCCTGGTGAATGGACGCGACCACCGCGAAGTGCGTCAAATTTCCACAGACACGGAGATTTCTTCAATTCGAGGTCCCAAAGGAGGACAACGTCTCGCGTGGCTGTAATCGTGCCACATATTATGCCGCTTTACCCTTTCCCGGGGCTGCCCACCCTATTTCGCCAATTCATTTCGCTTCGGCAGCCTGCGACAGGTGGAATCGACGCTGGTACCGAACGAGCGAGAAGCTCGAATCCCAGCACTTTAACACTGAACGAATAACTTCGTTGTCGTTTTGTCGTTTTTGACGTTCTGCACCTTTGTTCTTGGAGTTCTGCGTATTCAATGTCTCTGCAGAGACCCACGCTCTAATAAAAGCGCATACCACTCAGATACCGTTGCCGCCAAAAAATCGATGTAACCCTTCGTCACATGAATGGTGATTCCTTCTGTGCCCCACTTTGTGTGGCGCAGGCTTCTCAGGTGCGTTGCGCGGCATATTGCGATACGAATAATATGTTTCCTTCCCGCTCGTCCCCACCACAATACCCCCCGCCCGCGCACAACAAGGTCAACACCCAGAATTAGCCCTGCATCAAGGAATGGAGACGGCCCCGCTGAGCCCGCAGTCTTCGATGGCGCTTACCGCACGCACGTTCGACAGCGACCATATGGAGGTCGAGCCTTCGTCTGCCATCATGAGCTCCCACTGGACCGCGCTGAGGTCTGCGCTTCCGTTCGCCCCGGCCACCGCATCCACGTCCACCACAAAGTCCCACACTGGAGCTTGGGAGGGGGTTCCGGCGGCGGCGGTAGGAGACGCAAGGGGAGAGTCGGTAACTGCTGTCGTCGCACTCGACCCTACGCGGATGGGACCAGTCGTCCGGCGCGTCTTGTTGCATCCAACCTGAACGTCAAACTGGAACCGTCCAAAGCCTCCCATCGCAAACGCCACGTACCGGAACCCGTTGCCGCCGCCGCCTCCAGGCGCCGCCGGCCACGTCGGCGCCGCCCCGCACCGCGAAAAGTTTTCGGGAATGTCGCGCACGTTCTCGAAAAAGTACGCCGTTCCGGCCAAAAAGCTCGGCAGGAACGTCAGCGCCGCGTCCCCGCGCGCGTCGGCCTCGCCCCACTTTGGCAGCATCTGCATCTCCCCGCCGCCGCCCGTAATGTATCCGAGCTCGTTCCTGTCGCTCACCGCAAAGCTGTCCAGCACGATCGTCCGGCATCGCGCGTTCGGCGTCGGCCCGCGCCAAGGACGTTGCCGTCGCCGTCGCCGTCGCCGTGGCAGTCGTCTTTCCCGTGACCGACGTCAACAGCCCCGAGTCCCCGCCCTTCTTCTGCAGCGCGAAAAACACAATCACTGCAATCGCCACCAGCGCCGCGACAAACCCGCCCGCGATGCCCACCGCCACCCACATCCGCCGGCCCCGCCCACCCTCCCCGCCGCCGACCTTGCCCATCTCGCCCGCCCCAGCCCCGCCCTTGCGATCTCCTGCCCCCGCTGCCGCTCCCCCTGCTCCCGCCGCCGCGCCGCCCCCCGCAGCGTCCACAGCCTCCCCGTGGTGATGGTGGTGGTGGTGGTGGTGGTGCTGCGCCGCCGCCGTCCCGCTCCCGGCAGACGCCCACCCGCCGACAGTTACCGGCACCGCGGGCGCGATGTACTCCGCGCCGCCGCCGCCGCCGCCGCCGCCGCCGCCGGTCTCCGCGGCCACCGGCACCGTCGCAAACGGCAACGGCGGCTTGGACGTGCTCCCCGTCCGCCACGGCACCCCCGCCGCCGCCGCCGCCCCGGCCCTGGTCGTCGACGTTGTCGTCGCCATCGACTTTGCGCTGCGCGTCGTCGTCGCGTACCCGATGCTCGGCGCGTCGAGGAGAGACCGCCCGCCCTCGTGGTACCGGCCGCTGCCCGTGGTGGAAAGAAGCGCGGTCGTGCCGGCGTCGCTGCGCGCTATTGTGGCGGCGGCCGCGTTGCTGAAAGGTTAGGGGGGAGGGAGGGTGACGTGCCAGAAACGCAGAAGCAGAAGGAAGGGGCAGTGCATGGTAAGCAAAAACAGAGAAAAAGAAAAGAAAGAAAAAAAAAAGAAAAAGCAAGGGTCCTGGACATGACCCTTTACTCCTCTAACTCTGTACGCCACTTCACTGATGAAGGGGGCGAAACCCTCGAGGCGACCGAGTGTAAAATAAGAAAAAAAGGAAAAATGGTGCAAGAAAAACAGAACATACTTGATCCTTAAGTGCGCCTTCTCGCTCGCGTCCAGGTCCACAACCTCGAACCCCGTCGACACCATCCGGTACTTTGACGCCTGCAGCCGCGCCCACACCTCGGCGCCCCCCGCAGCAGCAGCAGCAGCAGCAGCAGCGGTCGACCCTCCCCCGACGTGCGACACGGCCACCGCCGACAGCCACCCGCTTCCCGCCCCCGCCGCCCCGCCTCCCGTCGCCGCACCAACGCCGCCGCCGCCGACGCCGCCGCCGCCCGTACGTACCACCCCGGTCGCCTCGATCGACGCCCCGTCGTCGTAGTCGTCGTCGTCGTCCTCGTTCTCACCGTCGCAGGCGCCCACCTCGTACGCCGGCGGCGGCGCGACAATGGCCGCCGCCTCCGCCGCGCGGTGCCGGCCCGTTACAAACACCATCGGGGCGGCGACCTCGCCCGCGTCGCCCCTACCACCACCACCACCACCACCACCCCCCGCCGGTGGTGGTGGCCCGGCGGCCACGGCCGGCACCGCGACGGCGGCGGCGGCAGCCCCGTGCATCCGCAGCAGCGCCATCCGCTGCTGTTCTTGCTGCTCGGACAGCATGCGGCGCGGCGGGGGGCGCGGGGGCGCCGCGGCCGCGGCCGCGTTGTCTGCGGCGCTGCCGCCCTTGCTGCTGGCACTGCTGCTGCTGCTGCTGCTGCTGCTGCTGGCGCGTCCGTCGGTGGAGGTCGTCGACATGTTTTGGTTGTTGCGCCCTTTCTCGTGTTTTTTTTTATATTTTTATATTATTATTTTTTTTTTTTTTGGCTGCTGGCTTTGCTTTTTTCGCTTATTTCGGGTGCATTGATTAGTTTTTAAATTGGGGGAGGCCACAGACGGGAAGACAGCAAAGCAAGCGGGGGGCGCCGCGGGGTTCATTTTTTTTTGTTTTTTTCCTTTTCATGTTTTTGGTTGTTTTTTTGATTTTTTAATTTTTTTTTTTCGTGTGGGATTTGCGGCACCCACCCGTGGGACCCACACTGCTTTTTTGGCTGTCTCCGTCGCGTTCTGTCGCTCTCGGTTCTTGCGGGCACTGCTTTTTCTCTCTCTCTCTCTCTCTCTCTCTCTCTCTCTCTCTCTCTCTCTCTCTCTCTCTCTCTCTCCTTCTCTCAATGCCACTGGAAGAAAAAAATGTTAAAAAAAAAAAACCTTGAGAAGGACCCGCTCGGTCACTAAGCATAAGCGTCGTGTTTCCTATTTGGGGACTGCTCAAGATTCCCCACCACCACTAAGTGGACCCTTGGGCTGTGTGCGAGCACGACCAAAGCAGGGGGGTTTGCAAAATGCAATTTCAATTCAACTTTTTGTCTCTCCACCAGAATTGCAATGAGGTCTCGAAACGAAAAACTGCAAAAATCGATTTTTTTTACCGTTTACCAGAACAACTGCACTCAGAAAGCTGCAAGGAAAGAGTTGGCAGTTGGGAGCGCATCGTCAGTTAGTTTGGTCCCGACGGTTACCTTGAAGTTCATCGAGAAAAAAAAACGACCTTCGGTGGGTTTCGGAGGATGCAAAGGGCCAGTGAGTAAGTGAGTCATTATTGATCACATAAAGAGCTTTCACTCTTTTAACAAAATGTTACCACCGACTGCGTACCAGTTGCTTTAGAGATTTAAACAAGCTCCTTGGACATCAGATTACGCGCCACATCAGATTTCGGGCCAATCCCAGGAGTGGAAGCGTCACAAAGTATTGTCCTTCGGGTAAGGATTATCCCTCGACTTAGGATCCTGTATTGATCGCTCTGTCTTCCAAGCTCTGTGACCGCAAGCACTTTATTTCTGCACTGTCGCAGCATATCCCACAACAGCTTCAAAAGTTGAATTCATTCTAATACAGGATTCAAGGTATCGACCCAGAGAAGGGCAATTCTCGCGGCAGCCACACAGGCTGTGGGTCGTGGTGACGCACTGCCTTTGCGGCAGCAACGGCCCGCTCCGTAAACGCGACGCGGAACTCGCGCCCGGACGACTACGACTGCTGCTGCTGTCCAAACCAGCGAAGCAGGGCGGCGATCGCACCAACGGGGTCGGAGCCGAGCCGGCAGGCGAAAGCAGCGTGTCGTCTGGAACTCGCCGCCCCATTCGCTGCGCAGACGCTGGCCGCCGTCCCTTGCGATGGCGGTGTGCTGGTGCTGCTTTTGCGGTTCCTGGTCCTGCTGAGGCTCTTGGCCTGGCGGATCGATGCTGCTGAGCTCTGTTAATAGGCTCGCAGCCCCGGCCTCTGCTGCAGGTAGCGAGGACAACGATGATGAGGACGACCAACGATGTGGCGTCGCTTGATCCGACATGGAGGGCTCCCCCTCGCTTGTCCAGCGCAGTTTTCCAACGCAAGGGGAGTGCCGGTGGCGAAGTTGTGTGTGAGAGCGTCGGTGGCGCATCCGCTCCTTGGTTAATTGGGCTTGCTCTTCCGTCATACCTATACCTACCTACCCTCCCTCATCACCACCGCCCGCACGCAGGTACACGCAGGTACATGCATCATATGCTTGAGATGAATAAATGATGGTATTTATGCTAGACCCGAAATGAGTGTGTCGAGTGCACTCGACACAGTTAGGTCGGCGGCTTCGGCACCGGCACGGAAAAACCACCACTTCGGCTCGGGCCTCGGGCGGGCGGAACAAAGACCCGGCCAAAAGACCAACAGACAGACCGACAGACAGACAGTACACGAGTCCATAATACCTCGTGCTGGATCGTCGTCGTCGTCGTCGCAACGCGCCGAAGTAAAATGTCGTCATCGTCACCGCCGTCGTCCTCAGCGCTCCCAACCTTCAGCCTCGCCGACGTTGCCGCCCACGCGACCGAGTCCGACGCCTGGATCGCCGTGGACGGAAAGGTGCGTGCGCCGTGGCGGGAGCCGCGGACGAACCAGAACGCAGTTGGCTCTGCAATCGCAGTACTAAAACGCCCACAACACCGCCAAGGTCTACGACGTCACAGATTTCCTCGACGCGCATCCCGGCGGCAAACGGATCCTCGCCCAGCACCTTGGGAAGGACGCAACAAAACAGTTTGCGTTGTTCCACAATCTTGATTCGGTGGCCGCGAAGTATGATAGCGTTTGTTTACTGTATTTCCTTTGTTCTCCTGGGTTCACTCTCGAGTATTTGGACTCACTCTTCAGTCCCAACCCAACTCGCCAGGTATGACTCCAAGCTTGTTATTGGAACTTTGGTTGGACGGCAGGAGAAGGAGCCGTACTCGTCCGAGGGCCCGTTCGGAAGTATGATTGCATTTGCCGACCCGGCTTGGTACCAGGACTGGGAGTAAGTAGTGTTTACCCACTGCACACCCCAGTTTTCGCGTTCAGAGAACCTTCCTTGTGCTTTCTCGTCCAACGACCGTCATGATTTAACCGCAAAGAAAGGTCTCCCTTCCACAAAGAGTCGCACCGAAAGCTCCGCGCCTGGGCCCGCACCCTCATCGAATCCCTCATCATCCCCCACGTCTTTGATTGGGAGCAAGCCGACCACATGCCCGCCGACGTCCAAAAGCAGCTCGGCGCCGCCGGCTTCCTCGCCGGCCTCGTCGGCGTCCACCCATGGCCCGCGGGCGGCATCGGCGGCGTCAAAACCCCGCCCGCCGGCGTGCCCCCCGCCGAATGGGACCTCTTCCATGAACTGATCCTCTGCGACGAGCTCGCCCGCTCCGCCTCCCTCGGCATCGGCGTCGCAATCAACCTGGGCCCCAGCATCGCGCTGCCGGCGGTCACACTCTTCGCCCCGGCCTGGATGCGCGACAAGATCGAGAAAGAGGTCCTCGCCGGCGACCGCGCCATCGCCCTCGCCATCACCGAACCCTACGCGGGCTCCGACGTCGCAAACATCACCGCCTCCGCCGTCCTCGAGCCTGACGGAACTCACTACCTCCTCAACGGCGAGAAGAAATGGATCACTAACGGCGCCTGGGCGGACTACTTTGTCGTCGCCGCTCGCACCGGCGGGCCCGGCATGACCGGCATCTCGCTCCTGCTGGTCGAGCGGAGCGCCGGTGGCGTCCACTCGCGCAAAATGCACTGCCAGGGCAGCGCCTGCGCCGGCACCGCCTTTGTCACGTTCGAGAACGTGCGGGTGCCAAAGCGCAATCTGATTGGCGAGGAGAACAAGGGGTTCAAGTGCATCATGCAAAACTTTAACCACGAGCGCATCGGCATTGTCATTTCCGCGTTGCGGTTTTCGCGGATTTGCTTCGAGGATGCGTTGGTCCACGGTAAGATATATAATGAACGATACGGGGGAAAGCCAAGTGTTTTTTTGGCCGCCTTTTTAACAAGAAATTGGTTTCATCCAGCCCATCGACGACGGACTTTTGGCAAGCTTCTCTTTGACCGTGAGTAGCAGAATGGAATTCCTCACGTGTCCGTCTCATGATTCTAATCTTCACCTCCCCTTTGTCGCGTCAGACGGCGTCATCCGCAACAAGCTCGCGCACATGGCGCGTCAAATCGAGGCGACGCAAGCCTGGCTCGACTCGATCCTCTACCAGATGATGACCATGAAGCCCGAAAAGGCCTCCGTCCTCCTCGCCGGACCCACCGCACTCCTCAAGGCGCAATCGACTGTCTGCGTCGAGTACTGCGCCAGAGAGGCGTCGCAGATCTTTGGTGGGCTTGGGTACACAAAGGTGGGTTTGTCGCTTTTGAATGACGTGGGAGTGCTGAATTGCATGTGCTGATGGGAGAGTCCTTCTCGCTTTCCTTTTCTGCCCTGCTGCGCTTGTTCTCCCGTGGGGGGCCTCCGCAGGGCGGTCTCGGCGAGCGGGTAGAGCGGATATACCGTAACGTGCGGGGCATCGCGATTCCTGGAGGTTCCGAGGAGATCATGCTCGGTGAGTGTCACGTTTTGCCCCCACACAACGCAAGCCCCGCTCTCCTTTTCGCCCATTTCCGCCTGGAACATCCGAGCCACTTAATTTTCTCCCGTCGGAAAAAAAAAAAAAAAAAAAAAAATAGACCTCGGCTCGCGGCAAGCGCTCAAGGTGTCCAAGTATCTTGGTGCAAAGATATGAGGAGTGCCAGCAAACTTCGCATTTGGCGTCCTTTCGCAGCTTGTGAGACAGACTTTGTAGTCGGAGATTATCGCAGCCTCAAATCAGAAAAAAGAAGATAGTGGGTGGGGTAAAGGATTTAAAACTACATTAACAACACGAACAACTGTGGCTGCCAGCATTGCAGTGCATGGAAGGAGGGGATTGCCCTTTTTCGGCGCAACGGCTGCGGAGCAGTCGACAAAACAGTGTTTCGGTCTTTGCAAAACTCACGGAAATAGCAAAAGCTTGTCGGATACAGTCGCACGCGCGTGTATTTCTCCGTCTTCGCAAGTGGATCCGAGCAATTTGCCCCTCTCACTGTTTCGCCCAAAACTCCGCCACCAACACCCAGTGCCCTCTCGCGCCTTGATAAGCAGGGCCTCATCCGCTCCTCGATTTCTCTCGCCGTCGATCATCAACAGCAACAGCTTGCTCACCCTCCACCCTTGTACACCACAAATGTGCGGCACCGGCGCGATGCAAGAGAGGCGGCGGCGAGAAGAAAAGAGGACCGCGCAGTGAGACATTTTTTTCGTCCTGGCAGCCGCCGATGCCTTCTCAGCCGGCGTATTTGCCCCCCCCCCCCTTGTGGCTCACTGTCACCGCGCCTTCTTCTTTCAATTCCTCAGACTGCGAAAGAAATTTCCGCGCGCGGGGGTCCGACGGGTAGTTGTGGTCGGCGACTCAGGAGGCAAGTCTTTTGTGCCCGATTCGTGTGTGAAGCAAAACAAGAAAATGAACTCCCCCGTTGGCCCTTACACTCACCGGTTCCGGGAAATATCCAGTGGGCAAGACGGCGCTGGTGAGAGCATTTGCCGGGCAGCCGCCGTCGCCAGCGTCGCGAGGCGAGGTAATAAGAGTTTGATATTTGTTACGTTTGTGCTCCTGAAACTCACCATCGCACTCAACCGCCTTCACAACACCCTCTATCCTAGGAATCTCTTGCACAAAGTTCGGTGACCACTCCCCCTCTTCAAACCCGAAGAAATACTTAATGCGAAGAAATACTTAATGCGAAGAAATACTTAATGGAGCCTCCCGCCGCTTCTCCAGCCACCGATGTGAACGTCCTCATCGACGACGGCGCGCCGGTGCAGCTAAGCCTGCGGGACACCGTCAATGGCGGAATCGCCCCGCTCGCGTCTCGCGAAACCGTCGACGCCGCACTGTTGTGCTTCTCGATCGCCTCGCCCGAGTCCCTGCGCAGCGTGCGCGAGAGGGTGAGCCAGCGTTCCCCACACCGCGTCTCTTGCTTCGTTTGCGCAAGTTTTTCAGCCCAATAACCGCCACCTCCCTCCCCACCGCCCCCAACGCTTTCCCTCACCTCCCCAAAACATTAAGTGGGCCGAGGAGGCCGAGTACTGGTATGGGCGGCGAGTACGTATCATTGTCGTCGGGTGCCAGCGAGACCTGCGGGACGACGCGGCGACGGTGGCTGCGCTGGACGCTGGCGGCGAGGGCAGTGAGGCGCGAACGGTCACCTACGACGAGGTCTGTACCCTCCCCCAATCGTTCTCGCAGTTTCTTTTGATTGTCCTTTTCGTCTCCTCCTTCTTCCCTCTTCCCTTACAAACTATTCCACGTTGGAAACTGAACTACAAACAAAGGGTGCGGCGGTAGCCGAGTCGATCGAGGCAGATGCGTATGTGGAGTGCGCGAGCAACCGGAGCGACGATGTCGGCAAGGCGTTGCTGGAGATTGCCCGCGCCATAATTTGATTTGGGAATTGAAAGAGTCTCGGTTTTGGTCAAAAGCCTCATTGATTGTTGCTCGTCCCGTGGTGTTCCCCATTATTCTGTATCCCCAATACACAGGGGGATGCTCTAAAAAAGGAGAAAATTGTACGAGTTCGCTTTTATTCTCTAAACCTCTTTCCTGAAAAAACTGATACGTAATTGAACACTGACCCTGGCCCTTGGCCGCAAAGACCTTCCCATCTCCCAACTGTTTCCAAATCCTCTTCTTCGTCGTCCTCCTCCTCGTCCTCCTCCTCCTCATCAAAATAACATCGCGAATATCGTACAAGGGCTCATGTTCCAGCTTGAGGTTGACCAGAAAGCAAACAATTCTGAAGAACTCATTCAACCGGGGCCGACAGGGGCAAAACTGTTGTGTAGAAAGGCATCGAAATTTGCGTACCAGCCCGTTTACGTTCTTGTGCTGTGTACCAATCCGCTTGATGATGCGATTGATGACATTGCGCAAAGACCCAGTCGAACAAATGATCCTAGCGTCGCCCCGAAAGCCCTTGTCTGCAATCACCTGGTTGGAAACGCGAAGGGTCCTTCTTGCTATTCGCTGTGTTGGAAACGTTTTTAACAAAAAGAATGCGGAAAGCAAGTGCCGAGGTGCGGCCGCGTCGTGGCGCCCTGCCAGCTTGATACGTCGCCACAGGTCATGGCACATGGCGGGACTGATGCCAAAGAAAGCTCAAAAGTCGTCGTCAACTTGTCCCCTGCGACGAGCCGTTCCATCTTCTTGGGAAAAGTGATGAAGAAAGCACGCTTGCCAGTCAACAATGCGAATTTCAGGCATTTTTTCCATTTTTATTAATTTTTCCCGCTAAATGTGTGGAGAAGGGGCGGGAAGGAGTGGGGCAAGTCTGATTGGTGCTTTCGATAAGACTGATAGGACTCCATCTCATCATCGCAATGTCCGCACTCTAAAACAGGAAACATCCTCCAAAACAAAATACACACAGGTGTGCTGCTCTAAATTTCGTTATCGCACTCGAATTCTCCAATCACGCTCTAAAAGACACACACGCGCTCTAGATTACTATACTCCCTATTATGGAGCTGCTTATCAGCTAGAGCGCGCCACTGTTTCAGCAACAAATTGTGGAATGTGGGGTGATTTTGTACAATTCCTTCGAGATAAGAGCGCCATCCGGAAATTGAAGCGTGGTTGGCAAAAGAGGACTGAGGAGATGCGATAGGCAACGGCACCATTGCAGAATTTTTAACATAAGGGAATGCCTCAAATAGATAAGGTAAGAATGAAACAAGACAAACAAAAGAAGAAGAAGGGAGAAGCCGCAAACCTGCTGCCCAACAGCACGCCTGCAAGCGCCAGCGGCAACCCCCCACCAGCACCATTGGAGGGAGGTGCAGAAAAAAAGACTATAACGCCTTGTGGACCGACGCACACACCGCTGAGCTGCACAGAATCTGTTCAGAACGTGGAGGTGCTCTGCCGCCAACTCTAACTGTCAAGTACGTCCAGGACACCTTCCCAGCTTTCTACTCAAAGGTTGCAATTGGTTTTCTTCGAGAAAAAGTCAAAGGTTGGTGTGCGCGACATTCGGTTCGCCTTCTTGCACCACCTGTTACTTACATTCGTTAATTCCATCTGGCAGCCTGGCAGCGCATTAACAACACTGAACAAAGAAAGAGAGAGATCAGGCGAGCAGTCACCAAATCTCTCAGCAGCCCCCAGACTGAAGCCGAAACCACCATCAACGACGTCTCTGCTGGTTCACACAAAACTGACTTTGACGACCTTCCGGCCAACCCCACCTCAACTCCAGTTGTTTCCTCAGACAGCGAGTCAGATTCCGAAATGTCGTGCGAAAATTCACCTCAACGGCCATACAGCAAGCGAAGGCGTGAAGAGTCCTTCCATCAGATTGACAACTACGCAGACAACACCAGAGACTACAGAGATCGCGCTACTGGTCACGATATCACCAATCACCACAGTTGGTCAACGGAAAATCGTCTTCCTGCTCAACCACTGCGGCCCTCAAGACCTCTTCCCTCTCCAGTGCCTTCGCTTTCCGTCGAGAGTCTCACCCAATCGAAGGGAGGGAGCTCTGTGACATTCCCCTCCCACCATTTGTACGCAATTTTCGAGGGGAAAAGGGAAACAGTCCTCCTCGTCACCGCATTGGCCGGGCATCAGGTTTCTTTCAAGAGGCGGCTGAATCGCGTTATTTTAGATCTTGCCTTCTCCCGCAATGGGGAGGATAAAGATTGGCTTGTTCAAGGTCATGATGAGTTGAAGGACATCATTTTAGATGGAGTTCGTGCATTGCACCGCAAGTTTACCATAACTGTGTATTTGCCAAAACCGTGGTAGATGAAGTACGAACGTTTGATGCCAAAGGAGGGTTGGGCAAGGTTTTTGTTTTTCGACACTTCGAGGAGGATGAGTAAATTTTTTTTTTTTTTTCTTTTTTGTGGGGAGCCAGAATGTCAGAGTACTTCAGCCAGTCCCACGGCCCTATTTCCTGACAAGTCTGGTCACGTGACATGACGTAACCGACCTCGTCATCTACTTCCTTCTCCCTTACTTCTGTTTCCCACTTCGTTTTCCATTTGGTTCCATTATTCTCCCACCTTTCCATTATGTTCTACTCTCCTGCCTATAAATATGCTCCCAAAAGAAAGGACCCTTCAAGGAGAAGAAATTGCCAATAGAAAAACATCGTGTTATCCTCTCACATCTGGTAGCAGCGGATAACACCGCTTCCTCGACCTTTCCGTCCCACGACCTCACCATGAGCGACAACAACACACCTGCCTTCACGCGCTGGCAGCAGCAGCAGCAAGCTGCCCAACAAGTGGCCAACGCCCAAGGACTTCCGCAAGCGCACACCCAACAACAGTCTACAGCCGTCCCAACGGCTCCTCCAGACCTAGAGCCCCGGAACCGCGACTTCAAGATGCCGTCGATGATGCCCCCCGAGTTCGACGGCTCGTTCCTTCGCCTTCCCGCCTACGAATGTCAAGCCCGAGTGTCGGAGTACCTCGCCCGTTGCGAAAAATGGTGCCGCCTGTACAACTTCCGTGGCGACGACGAGCCCGCGAGGTTCATTTATCACCCGACTTACGTCGAGTGGGTTTCTGCCGGCCTCAAAGGACAAGCCTTCGCGATCTGGCAACGTATTGATGAAGTCGACCGTGCCATTATGACATGGGAAGACTATAAGACGTGGATCAAGACGAACTTTCTCTCCAAGCTCGCGTTCAACACAGCCTTGATTTCCCTCATTCACCTCCGCCAAACAAAATCCGTGCAAGACTACTCGTTCAAGTTCAACACGCTACTCCAATCCCTTGGTGACTCCATCGGCCCTGAAGCTCTCTGCGCGTTATTCCGCTCGAACCTCAAGCCGGAGCTCGCCGAACGACCAGAACTCGATGCAATCAAAATGACCTCGACAAGCTCCAACAAGAGGCTCGACGGCTTGACGAACTCCGCTGGAATGGCAAGGAACGTCAAAGACCAAACGGTGGCCGTCCACACTTCCAAGAGCCCCAACCAAGATATTTCGAGGTCGATGACCCAATGGTCATTGACAACATTCGCGCCGATTTCTCCAAGCATTCAGGACGCCCTCCGTTCCAAAGTCAACGTGCACGACCTCTCACAAACCGAGAACGCGCCGAATATCGCGAGAAGGGATGGTGTACCTTCTGCAGATCTCGCAACCATTCCATTCAAAACTGTACAAAGCCCGGCCGACGCTTTGGAACAAACCAGACACCCAACCCTGACTTGCAGGCTCCGACGAAGACCGCCGGAGCCTCGTTGCAATGAGCACTAAAGACCCCGCCTGTCGCGGCCCCGCAGCGACCTTGACAGGCGATGACCACGCTGCAAAGGCCTCATACAAGTTGAACCTCTACCATATCTCGAGAAAACCAAATGCCGACCTCCTCGTTGCCCGTGGCCTCCTCAACAAGAACCTCGTAACCATTTTGATTGACGGCGGCGCAAACCCAAGCTACATAAGCGAAGACCTGGTACCATACAGGAAAAGGGATCGAAACCTCGAAATTTACCTCGCTGACGGCGTAAACCGACAGAAAGGATCATATCACTCCAACATCACCTTCACCATCAACAACAAGACTTTCGCGCATGACTTTGTTGCCACTAAGATTGCCTACGACATCATTCTTGGAAAGGATTGGCTTAACCTTGTCAACCCGCACATTGACTGGCCATCAAATACAATCACCTTCTGTGACGGTTCTTTCATCACCGCACGTGCAGCCGGTTGCCCGACTGTCGAGCTTTGTTCTCTCAAAGCATTTCGACGCGCTGTCGAGGGCAACGACGTCTCCTGGGGTGTTCTCTTCAACATCACAAGGGATCAACCCATCAAGAAAACAACTTCTGCTTCCAACGACGCCGACGCAAAAGCCAGAGCCAACCTCGATCCAACTATCACAAAAATCATCGATGACTTTCCTGAAGTATTCTCCGTGTTTGAAGGCACACCGCCCTCACGCCCAACCGACCACAAGATCAAGCTTGTCGACGAGACCAAACCAGCGCCATTCCGACCACTCTACCCCATGAGTGACGAAGAACTTGAAGCCCTCCGAGAAGAATTGGACTTTCTACTGCAACATGGACGCATTCGTCACTCACTCTCGCCGTACGGAGCCCCCATCTTCTATGTGAAGCAGAAGGACAAGCTTCGTCTGGTGTTTGACTATCGTCTCCTCAACACGAACACGATCAAGGACCGTACTGCCTTACCCAACATCACCGAGATGCTGGACCGTCTTCAAGGGGCCCGCTATTTCACGATCATTGACCTTGCATCGGGATACCACCAGATATTGATCGTGGAAGGGGACCGCCACAAGACCGCCTTTCGGACGAAATACGGCCATTTTGAATGGGTAGTCATGCCGTTTGGCCTCTCAAACGCTCCAGCAACCTTTCAATCAACGATGAACCGCATTTTCCTCGACATGATCGACCGATGGCTGACAGTCTACCTCGACGACCTCCTGATCTTTTCCCACACACTCGAAGAGCATCTTCACCACCTCCGTCTCGTTCTTCAACGCCTTCACGAGAACTCGCTCCACTGCCGCCTCTCCAAATGTCGTTTCTCTGTCAAGAAGTCGAGTATCTCGGCCACAACGTCCGCCATGGCCAAGTCTCTGTCCTCACTTCGCGAATTGATGCCATTCGCGACTTCGAGCCTCCAGTTTCGTGGACCGACCTCCGCAGTTTTCTCGGCCTTGCCAACACCGTCAACCGCTTCATTTACCGCCAAGCAGAGCTTCTCGCGCCACTCAGCGACCTTCTACGACGTGGTGAAACAATTTCCAAATCAATGCCTTTCAAGTGGAATTCTGACCTCGCCGACACCTTCGAACGGGTCAAGAGCGTCCTAGCTCAACCCGCCACTCTCGCCCTCTTCGACCCAAGCAAGACAGTCTACGTTATGACAGACTGGTCAAAGCAAGCAGTAGGTTCCTGCGTTTTTCAACTCGATGACAACGACCACGAACTCTTCATTGCCTTCGGTTCTCGAAAGTGCAACTCCTCCGAGAGCAACTACCATCCATACGCTGGCGAAATGCTCGCTCTAGTTGAAGGCCTCAAACAACACCGACAGTATCTCACTGGTACGAAAGTCAAAGTCCTCACCGACCACCGCTCTCTGCAGCATATCCTGGACCAACCAAAGCTACGTGCTGTTCACCACCGTTGGATTGCAGATATATTGTCCTTCGACTTTGAAATCGAGTGGACCCCCGGAAAATGGAACACAATTGCAGACGCCCTCTCTCGTCGACGCTTCGCCAACGACGCCTCAACACAAACCGACGATCTCGCCGTCAACGTCCTCACCACTGCAGACTCCATCACCGAAGAAACCTTCCGCCAAGAATCCGTCAACGACCCTGAATTCAAACTCATCACCAACTGCCTGCAGGACCAGCGACCGACCCCACCTCGCCTCCGCGCCCACCTTCACCGCTACGAACTCCGCGATCAACTGCTTTACTTTCACGACGCAGACACGCCACGCTTATTTGTTCCCTTCACTCTTCGCAACGACCTCGTGCGCCTCGCCCACGAAGGAACCATCCACGGCAACTGGGAACGCACCTCGGAACGGTTGTCTCGTAATTACCACTGGCCAAACCTCTTTACCGACGTCCAACGATACGTTCGCACCTGCGACAACTGCCAACGAAACCGCCACATCCGGCACCGCCCATATGGCCTTCTGCACCCACACGCCGTCCCACCACGGCCCTGGCACACCGTCTCCATGGACTTTATAGGCCCGCTCCCAAGCACACCCCACGGTTACAACGCGATCACCGTCGTTGTCGACTCCAGCACAAAACGAACGCATGCCTGGCCAAGCCGCACGACTGACAACGCTCCCGACACCGCAGCACAATTCCTTTACCACGTTTGGCGCCACCATGGCCTCCCAAAGCACATCATAAGTGACCGTGACTCCCGCTTCCTCTCGCACTTCTGGTCGACTCTCATGCGCCTGCTTCATGTCAACCTGAAGATTTCGACCTCGTACCACCCGCAAACAGACAGTCAAACCGAAAACAAGAACGCCTGGATCATTTCCGCCCTCCGTGACTTCGCCAACTGGTCTCAAACCGATTGGCACGAGCACTTGCACGTTATTGAATTTGGCATCAACGACTCGATCAACACCAGCACTGGCTACACACCCTTCTTCCTCGACACCGGTCAGCACCCACTTTCGCCACTGAACCTCAGCCTTCCAATTGGCACCGCCAAAACTGTCGACGACCTCGTCGCCCACCTCCGCATTGCCCAAACGTTTGTTCGCCGTGCCCAAGATCTGCAGACACTCTACGCCAACCAACACCGCATCGCAACACCCTTCAAGCCCGGCGACCTTGTCCTCGTCTCTGCTCGTGACATTGTTCACCCAAACCAACTGGGCAGACCCTCCTCCAAGCTTGCTGCTCAATTCTATGGCCCATTTCGCATTCTTGACCAAGTTGGAACCTCCTTTCGCCTTGATCTCCCCACCAACTGGCGCATCCACCCCGTCTTCCACCCAGAAAAACTTCGCCCATACTTTTGGGACGAGCGCGGCCCTCATCCCCTCGACGCTCTCCCAATCCAGCAACGCACAATAAAGCGTGTGCTCTCACTTCGACAAGTTCGCCACCAATACCAAGTCCTTGTTGAATGGGAAAACCACCTACCTGTCTTCAACACCTGGCTTCTCCTCACTCCCTCTCTCCTCTCTGATCTTCGTTCCTCTGGCTTTCTTTCTTGATTTCCTCCCTATTTTCATGACTTCTCTCCTCCTTGTTTTGTGCGTGCGACTGGCTTCCCTCTTTTTTTCAGAACTTCGTTCTTGCGGGGGGGTGTCAGAGTACTTCAGCCAGTCCCACGGCCCTATTTCCTGACAAGTCTGGTCACGTGACATGACGTAACCGACCTCGTCATCTACTTCCTTCTCCCTTACTTCTGTTTCCCACTTTGTTTTCCATTTGGTTCCATTATTCTCCCACCTTTCCATTATGTTCTACTCTCCTGCCTATAAATATGCTCCCAAAAGAAAGGACCCTTCAAGGAGAAGAAATTGCCAATAGAAAAACATCGTGTTATCCTCTCACACAGAAGGGTTGAGAATAAAAGGCGAAATTGGACAATTTTCTCCTTTTTTAGAGCATCCCCCAGCCGAAAGACAAAATCACAGGGGCAGCTCTATTTGTCTGTGGGGTGTGCCTGCCTCTCTTGGATCTATTGCAAGACACTGTCCCATGCTCAAGTAATGCAACCAACCAATGCCACAAGTCAAAAAAAAAAAAAAAAAAAAAAAAAAAGAGCAGCAGCGAGCGAGCTCACGAGCTCCGTCGTCTCAGAGAATCTAGTACGCCGGCAGCGCCCAAGTGCCGCCGCAGGTCTCGCCTGGTTGTAATCTGCACGGCATGTCGCACGTGGACTCAGGAAAGGGGACTTCCGACGGCAAAGCGACCGCGCAGTAGCACTGGCCGCCGTACTCGAGGCCGGCGAACCGCGCGTTGTGGTCCGCAAAGAACGCCTGTTGGCGCGACTCGACATAGTGCCCGTCCCAGCGCCCACTCGCCGCCGCAGGTTTGCGACGGGTTGGACCCGCACGGCATTTTGCAATGCCGGAGCGTCTGGTCTCGGATCAGATGTAAGCGTCGTCGTGTCCGAGAGCTCCTGCGGGTCCGAGCAGTAGCACTGTCCGCCGTACTTGGTGCCGGACATTAACCCATGAGATAGCCGGCGTTGAAGCAGGCGACTATGCAGCCGTCGTTGTCGAAGCCTTCGCCTTGGTAGCAGGTGAGAACGCGGTTCGTGGTGTCCCATGCGCAGGTGGAGCCGCGCGAGTAAGTTCCCAGGGATCCTGTTCATCGAATTTCTTTAGTTAATTGTTGAGTAGGAGGAGGGTTGGGCGAGCTTGAGAGTTGGCAGCATATTGTGCGCGGGTTTTGGGTAGGGGTAGCTGTAGGGTGGTGGCACGCGAAGATAGACGCACCGACAGGCTTGCGGGTAGCGAGTTCGCCGGCGACGGCCACTGAGACAAGGCTTAGTGATGCGAAAAGCAGATGCATACAATATTAATATATAGTGTGTACGAGCGAGCGAGCTTGTTGTTTGTGTTGTTGCGTTTTTTGATGAACAAAAATAGGGAAGGAGGCAAACTCCCGCTAAAGGAATTCCTGTCACACGGAGGACGTCACACAAAAGTCGTGTGAAGGGTTTCAACAGACTGCTCGGTATGTGAAAGGCTTCATAGCTACTGAAGGTGCAAATTTCTTTAAGGATGGTTACGTCAACGAATTTGTATATAGGCGCCCTTTTTTCAATAATGTTCATTCGTTTTCCTGGTTTTCAATAGTTTGCCTTCTTGCATTCTGTTTCAGTATTTACTCCTTCTATTTTGGACTCGAGAAAGGCCTCCGTGTGACGGCTGCAGGAAGGAGATCGTCCACTGTGTGAGCAGCGAGGCCCGTGCCGTTCCCCAAACAACACGCAAGAGCATGCAGCTGGTGATTTACCAACCTGGTAATGTCAAACTATTTTTACGGCACGGCCGATATAATGACGGACAAAGCTCCAAAAAGGAGGAAAAGGCAAAGAAGAGAATACAAAATACCGGCAAAGACAGGTAAGTCAATGACTGGAAGCACCGGGGCCGCTCCCACGTCCGCCTCCCCAAACTGCAGGCCTCACAAAACTCACACAAGTACGCTGTTTGAGACCACGGGTTTGTTTCCGAACGACGTCTGCGGGGTTCCTGTCTTGTCTGTGTTGGAAGCGGGCACTGTGGGCTAAAGGAGGGGATGGAGGAGGTTCCCAGCACAATCAGAGCGGCGAAGTAGCATGGGAAGTGAGGTCCTGATTTGACTTGACTCTGAAGGGTTTTGCATTTTGTTTACTGCGGTTTTTTTATACCTTGAGAGTTTAGACAAAAAAAAAAAAAAATTCAGTAGGGTTAAAAAAAAAAAAGAATTCCATTGAGTGGGTGGTCGCTCTTCAAGGCAGCCGACGCAGTCTGGCAGGGTGCGAGCACGATCACAGGTGTTTCTGCGTGCGATTTCCCTGCTGGCGACCTTCCGACCCCTACATAGTCAACTCCCTTCTCTCTCTTCCCCTAGTTGCTGGCAACGACAAGGGTTCCAGCAGCAACTCCTGCAATGAGGGGTGCTAAGTAGCACCCTGTCCGTCCTGTCACTACTAACCGCTCCCAAGGCATTCGAGATTAGGTTCCTGCAATAAAAACCCCTGTTTCCCTCTCCTCTCTCTTTATTCTGCAGTTGTGTTGCACCCTTGGGAGTGCCCTTCTGTTTCCCCTCGCACTGGCCCACAGCAACACGAGTAATCAGTGTTCCTGCACTGATCCCTCAGAGGACTGTCCTTCTGAATGATCATTCTTTCTGTTTGAGACCCCTGTTAGACAGATCAGTAGGGTTAAAACACCCCCCAGACAACAGCCCAATAAAGGAAGTTTTAGCCTATTATTTGCTTTCCCTCACTCTAGGACCCAGATCCTGGGGTCAAGGAAGTGAGTAAAGTCTCACAGTCCTCTCCAAAGTATTAGGTGGAACTGACTGGTCAGCAGCAAAGAGGCACAAGACAGACATTGGTCAGCAGCAAAGAGGCACAAGACAGACATGAACCTATTGTGACTGTCAGTTATCGTTCTCACAATGCCCATGGGAAAGCAAGCCACCACCAATGCAGACCTGGGCGCTGGCTTGCACTGTTGACAAATACTCCAAGTATAAAGTGGAACGGAACCCTGGTGTTAACAGTTTTCCTCCTCCTCTGATCAAGCAGATAAAATAGGAGGGATTTTTACCCTTTGCCTGTCACACTCGCTTAATTGACTATTATAGTGTGTATATCATCATTATGTATCAATAATTCATAACAGAGCTTTTCTCTTTCTCTCCAAGTTGGGGAGAAGGACCACTCACAAACACACATCTCCACTTCATTCACTCCTTCTACTACCTCACTCAGAGTGGACTGTTTGCACTTCAAACAGTTTTCTTCCTTTCTTCCCGCTTTTTTTTTCTTCTTTCTTTCCTAATTCCCTCCCTCCCTATAAATAGCTGCCCTGGGGGGAGCACCCTCATTAATCCCACCTAACTTTACAAACCCACCCTTCAATAAATGCCATCTCAAAGAAATTCAATTGTGTTCTTCTGAAATCCCCTTCCATTCTACCCAATGAGCCTCCTCTGAACCTCCTACAACACAAGTTGAGCTGCCTGTCATTGGGTTGGACTCTTTGCACTTGTGCGGAGCTGGTATGCCAGTCCTGCTTGTGGTTAGACCTATGTCGCCCAGGAGAGTAACCGTCTACCTCTGGCTCTGTTTGCATGGATGACGATAATGATGAATAAATACCAGCCACAATTTGACCATTGATGAAAGATAATAAATAGATTTACGTAATGCCACCTGTTCGTAAGACGGAAGGATGTAGATGTAAACAGTCTACTCTGAGTGAGTGGAAGGAGTGGATGAAGTGGAGATGTGTGTTTGTGGGTGGTCCTTCTCCCCAACTTGGAGAGAAAGGAGAAAAAAATTCTGTTATGAATTATTGATACATGATGATGATATACACGCTGTAATAGTTGCTAGGCAAGCGTGACTGGCACAGGGTAGAAACCTCTCCTATATTATCTGCTTGAGCAGAGGAGGAGGAAAACTGTTGACACTGGGTTTCTGTTCCACTTAATACTCAGAGTATTTTGTAATCAGCGCAAGCCAGCGCCCAGGTCTGCATTGGCGGTGGCTCGCTCTCCCATGGGCATTGTGACAACGATAACTGACAGTCACAATAGGTTTGGATCCGTCTTGTGCCTCTTGCTGCTAACCAGTCAGTTCCGCCTAACAGTAGACGTAGAACCTGACCTGAGGGATGGATGGATCAGTGGATGAGTGGAGCATAGAGGAGATGCCACATTCCTCCTACTTATGAGAGCGCCGCCGCACCGTTAGGTATTAGTCACAATGTGGGAGTCCTAATATTGAGTTCAGCTGTGGTTGCTCCATCACTAGACACTACTAAAAGAGTGCTGAGCAAGAATGAGGGAAACAGGGGAAATTCTGCTGAACAGAAGCTGTATCAAGGAGGCCAAGGAGAAACATGGAAAGATCACAGCACTCACGTTGAGGATGCTTTTTTTGTTGGTAAGATTCATAGCCGTCTTAGCTCATCTGGGAGAGCGTAAGACTGAAGAAGCCACCTGCTGTTCTGTGCGGTGGCCCCCCTGCTATCTTAAGGCACCCGGTTCAATCCCGGGAGACAGCACATTATAAATCGCTGTGCAAGTTTTGTCAGCTGCATCAGGACCTGCATATTGGGCCACCATGTCCCTTTATTGCTCATTTCCAGACTCTGACCAAAACTGATGCTGTCAAGACTCGCAATGACCCTTGTTGTTTCTCTTGTCAAGCAGGCAAGGTGCATGGTCCCTGTTGCATTGCAGAGTTGGCACTTTTTCTCTCCTTTTAATGATTTTCTGCGCAAGTTTGCCCAGTTTGCAGGGGAGACATCCTCAAATGCTCAGCAGCATATGCCACCATATTATGAAATAGGCACTTGAAAAAGTTAAAACTCAAAACTGCTTTTCTTTTAGTCAGCGTTGGCAAAAAAGGGATCTGAAATCTGGCCTGCTGCAGGTGGTGGATTTAAATTTACTTGTGGCTTGTAACCGGTACAGCCTGGTTAGCTCAATCGGTAGAGCGTGTGACTCTTAGCTAACCCGAGATAGGGTCTCTGCAATCACAAGGCTGTGGGCTCGACCGCCCACATCGGGCGCTCCCTTGTTCATCTTTGAACCCATCAGCACTCTCTGCTATGCTTCCTTTCTGGCCAGAATATTGAAAACATTGTGCTTTTCACCCAGGTCCAACCACACCACAGAAAAGCTGTGTTCTGATTGAAGAGGGTGCTGAGGCGGCGTGGTTGCTCACTGGCCCCTCCCTCCAATTAAGAACGTGCTTTGTCACACTTCAAATTAATACATATCGTGATATTTTCTAATTAATTGTTTAACAAACTCTGCATCCACAAAGCGGCTGGTTCTCTTTTTGAAAATCTTTTTTAAATTTTTTTGGACAAGGAGCTTTAACTTTAATTACTATATTCAAAAGTGATTTATCAATGATATGTATGGGTTTGAAACCTTAGTCACACTTACAAATTCTGTGTGGTTCTATTTACGACAAAATTTTGCACACTTTGGCTGGCATATGGGTGGTTGTCAGTCAGTTTCGTGCAAAAATGCACAATACTGCAATTGGTAGGAATGTTGAATATTGCTGTTTCCATTGAAAGGTCATTGTTGCAATGAAAGAAAAACATTGCTACAAACCAGAGTCAGACCGCCCAACAGGGTGGTAAAATGGGGGCTGCATTTATCTGTTTCAAGATACCTTGAAAAGTTGGTGAAAAGTTTGGAGGCTGCATGCAAAGAAGGAATCATACCCCTAGACCAAAGCCCCTTGTGATGTGGGCATAATCTGCCCCCTTAGGCTCAAGCACCAATCCTGAAACTGCAGACTTGACGTTGCTAAATCGGGCAGATTGTCCCAGGGTCAAAGGAACCAGGAAATTGTTAGCTTGTTTGTTTACCCCTGTATGCTTGTACTTGGTTCAACTGGTCGCTGCACATTCTTTACAAGATCTTGCCACTTTGTAGCTTTTTCAATAAGAAAAAAACATTCAACCGCTGACAATCCGGTTTTGACACTCTTGTTGTTGCCACTGTCACCTCTGTCACGCTCCTAACAATCTCAGCTGTCACCTTGCATTAGGTCCCATGTCCTCAACTCTCTGCTAACACATTCATTTCAAACACGGCGGACACTCACCTCCTCACAGCCCAGATTCCTTTTTTAAGGCCCCTTGTGCGCCATCAAGGCTGGGTGTTGGAGCGAGCGTGCCAGGGGTCGAACCTGGAATCTCTTGATTCGTAGTCAAGCGCGGTAACCATTTTGCCACACGCCCTTGGCTTGGTGTGTGCTGCTTGCTTATCTCATGCCCTTTCTTGGAGCCTTGCTTTGATTGCAATCTAGGGGTTTGTTAAGCAGCTGCAGATCAGAAACTATATCAGGCAATTCTCGGCAGCACCAGCTACCTGGCAACACACACGCGACTGGGATCTCGCTCCAGCAGTTTTGGTATCTCAGCACTTTCAGCAAAGATCACAGAGAGCAGCATATGAGAATTCTCAATGTTGCTGGCTACACTGACACTGCCCACAGCGTCCACTCAGATGGAAAATCACAGCTCAGCTACAATGTTCTTTTTGGAGGACCAACTATCATCTGGACATCTGTTCAGACCAGCACTGTTATGTTGTGAGTAACCCTGAGGAAAAATAAATGACATTTGCTCTGGTCCCAGTGCTATTGACAGTTCTACTGCTTTTGACACTGCATGAGCACTTGGAGGTGGTCTTGGCCGCTCTGGCCTCGAAGCCTCAAACCATTTTGCAGCAAGCTTCTGGTCCTAGAAGTCCAAATGAAACAGTCAGAGCTAGAAACGCTATCAGCAGCCACCCCAGCCAGCCTGCAGTGTGAAAGGGGGACCCACAGCAGCTCAGGAGAAGCATGATAAGCCTCAAAGTGTTGAGGGCAAGATGAAGGTTTTGTTTCGAAAGGTTAGACGGGAAACAAATAATTCCCAATTAGAACGAGCAACAGTGGTTCAGTGGTAGAATTATCGCCTGCCACGCGGTAGACCCGGGTCCGATTCCCGGCTGTTGCAATCATTGTGTGATTGAAAGCTAAAATGTCAACAAAGCCAATCTCTGCCCTCTGCTGGAATCAGACCAACGACCTTATCCCTTGCAAGGGCTGTGTGACCTCCTACGAGGGATACGCTCTGTCAGTTGAGCAGAAGGCTCCCTAATTCACTGTTTGACTAGCCCAACTCAAACTCAAGCAGCTTTGATTGATGTGCTGGCCAATCTGTTGCAGTGGGCCAAGGCTAGGGCGTGTGAGCAATGCTTGTCCAGACAAACACACTTGCACACACAGATAAAGACCTATGCATGCACGCACACACGTTTGCACACATACACACACACAGTCACACACAGTGTGGCAAAGCTCAACGCAGCGCTGTCCTGCTCAACCACTGCTGGCCAGCCTGAGGTGGGAAGAAAAACACCCTAACTGTGCCCACACAAAGTGATCCATGCACAACCGTCTCTCAGTGTATGTCTCCTCCACAAGGCAGTCACATCAGAAATTGTGGCACTAATTGGGGAGGAACTGTGGACTTTGGCAAGCCAAAGTGGCTGGCTGTCCAAAGTGGCTGGGCATCCTGTTGCCAACTTGCCACAGCTGTCCAATGGCCATGGCTGTCCACTGGAGATGGCCAACCAGCAGATTGGGCTTTCCTAAAGCCATGGTGAAGTATGAGCCAGGGTTGTCCAGGTAAGAGAAACTGTGGCCTGGTCCAAACAGCTGCCACAGGAATCCACAGCCAATAATGCACAATTCGACACCTGGCAATTATTTTTGCTTCCCATGGCCCAGATTTCTGGACCTTGCAGTTATGGTATGCCCCAAAACAATGCAGTGGCCATTCGCAACCAGCCATTACGCCCTTCCCCTTCATCCCCTGTAAGGGCCTCTCTCCCAAGCAGGTGCAACAGTTTTGCTTCCTGAAGCAATCAAGATGTCTTCTGTTAAAAAAAAGAAGAACAAAAAATAATTAAAATCTCAAACCCACTCTTCAAATGCATCACTTCATCTTGGGATGTGAAAGTTGTGTTGTCCTTCAGTGCACTGTGACAACATGAAACATGATCAGCAGAGTTTCACAACACAGTTGATACAGGAACTCACCAGCTCAAGGCCAGATAATTTTGTTCAAATTGCCCTTCCAGCACAAAGAATGTAAGGGGCCTCTTGAATACATTTTAAACTGAATATTGCGGACTCACCAAAACTGTACAATCATACTTCTGAGTGAATATTTGAACAATATGCAAGCAAGGAATTTGGTATGATGACTGTCTTCATGACCGTCATCCTCCAAAAAAACCCTCCTCATGCAAGTTATAGTGGCGTGTCTGAAGATTGGTCTGTCCAGCAAAGTTGTAGCTGAGGGCAATAGACTCGCTGTCTGTGTCGAAACCCAAGAAGAGTCCAAGTGAGGCCCGAGGAGAGAACTTGGTCTTGCGTGAGTTTGCAGGTTCTGTGTACTCATTGTTGAGTGTGACAATGAGGCAGCTGAAAATTCCAAGGTGGCATAGGTTGGGTTTTCGGCCTTGGTAATATTCAAATGGAATTCGACCACTGCGAGTGTGTTGCACACAATTGCACAGGAATGAAGCGTGGCGTATTGCGTAGTTTGTCAACAGCGCAAGCCAGCGCCCAGGTCTGCATTGGTGGTGGCTGGCTCTCCCCATGGCTATCGCGAGAATGATAACTGACCGTCACAATAGGATCGGGTCTGTCTGTCTTGTGCCTCTTGCTACTAACCAGTCAGCTCCACCTAACAGCCGGAAAAGAAAAACATTGGACAATATGGTGTTTCTTTTGGCTGGTGTGGGTGATTAGGCTGCTGTGACTGCTTGCTCTTCTTGGCCCTAATAAGCATGGGACACTGGATTGCCCTGGAACCTGGATAGTCTTGGCCACCAGATTGGCCACTGCCATAGCAAGCCACCTGCCACAGTTTGCCACAAGCCATGGCCATTTACCCACCATTGCTTACTTCAGGCGACAGGACTGACAAATTCACGTGGCGCCTTTGTGGATTCTGGGGATTCTGCCACCCTGGCTTTCTGCAATTAGTGCCCAACTGCTGGGGAAAATGGTCAGAGTGGGATTCGAACCCACGCCTCGTGAGAGACCGCAACTTGAGTGCGGCGCCTTAGACCAGCTCGGCCATCTGACCACGGTCATATTGTGTGTGGCAAGGGCACCCAGTGTGGACTGCTAGGCAGTGGTCAACCTGCCAGCAAGTGTGCAAATCCATCAACTGGAGTTCTGAGCAAAACCCTGCAGCTGCCGTGCTCTGCTGCTCTCAGATCAGACATATGCATTTTGTATTTTGCAAACACAAGCAAGAATCCCCAATGCTACATTCGTATAGTGGCTAGTACGCCTCGTTGTGGCCGAGGAAACGGTGGTTCGATTCCACCATGTAGCAATCAGCTTTGTGCGGTACTTTGCTGCAGACTTGTTGTGGTGGAAACACAAGTTTGTTTCCAAGCGCAGGTTTTGATGGGATCAAGGGAAGCTAGCAGAACCTTGAGGAATTGGTGACTGCCAGTGGAGGCAGGCCACTCCCAATGCGCCATGCCACAGCCAGCAATCAACCTCAACCACCTTCATCTTCTCAATTAGGTCCCAGTCATCAGTGACAGAGATGCTCTTCTTTGGTGTGGGCTGGGCTGCCAGCATGAGGTGAGATGAATGGCTTATGGACAAGCTGTTTCAGTGAAACATACTTTGGCATTGAAGGCATTGCTCTTTCTGGAACTTTCTTTGAGTCTTGACAAGGAAGACTCTCAAAAGGTATAAAAGGGGGATGGGGGACCTGTCCCATCCATCAAGTGAATTCTTGTTTCCAATACAATCATCACTCCTCTCAGTTCCTTGTCTGCCTTGCCCTGTCCTGCCATGTTCCTGACAAGCACCAACCTCTTCAATTTGTGCCTGCTTGTGCTTTGTGGTTGTTTGGCAGCTTTTAATAGCCCCTGCCTACAATCTTCCTGTTCCAGCACTGGCACGTTGTGGAACATGTTTGAAGCTCATGCACCTACTGTACCAGCACAGTGCTTAAGGCTGAACTCACCCCAATGCATCTGGAGGTGGTTGCGCTTGGCACCTTCCCCACCAGATGAGAATCTGGGCAACTCATGTGGACTGACTGCTGTCAAAAAACCCACTTTGAAAGTGATGCTCCTCCCAGTCCGGGAATTGAACCCGGGTCTACCCCGTGACAGGGGGTGATACTAGCCACTATACTAACTGGGAATGCTGCTTTGTGGGCACAAATACTTACCATCAGGTCTCTAGAGTTCCTAACAGTTGAAGATACTGATACCAATGGTTCACTTTAAGGCATGTTGAAACCCACTTCTTGGGTGGTTTGACTTTTCATGTGCAGTCTTTTTACATGACAATTCCTAGCTGCTGAGGGGGTTTTTCCACCTGACTAAAACTTTGTTGTCCTGCCACTTGTGATTCCTTGCCACTTGTGATTCCTCGCCCGTGCAACATTTGGAGGCTCTTGCAGGTGTGTGTGTGTGTGTGTGTGTTTGTGTGGAAGACAGCATGCAAATTCCTCAGCACAAACTGACTTCTTATGGAAACTGTGTCCTGCTGTGCCTGTTCCAGGAAATTTGCCCAGCAATTCTGTATGAAGTTTGAAACTGTGCATCAGCCACACTCCTTGCACTTTCATTGAAAAAGCAGTTTTCCATAGCAATTTGTGTGCAGAACATTTTCAAGGCATTTCTCATCTTCCCCTCTCCCCCTGCCCCCCATTTTGCCCAGAGGTGCAGTTCTGGCACTCGGCCTCTTTATCTGCGTAATGGTTGTTAGGCAGAACTGGCTGGTTAGCAGCAAGAGGCACAAGACGGACCCGAACCTATTGTGACTGTCAGTTATTGTTCTCACGATGCCCATGGGAGAGCGAGCCACCACCAATGCAGACCTGGGCACTGGCTTGCGCTGATGACAAATACTCTGAGTATTAAGTGGAACGGAAACCCGGTGTCATCAGTTTTCCTCCTCCTCTGCTCAAGCAGATAATATAGGAGAGGTTTTTACCCTGTGCCAGGCTCCTGCCAAGTGAGACTAGATGGAATGTCACAGGTTTCACAGCAAGTTTTTGTTGTTAGTACCAGGGGATCCCTGCACCGCTATTGGGGGTATATATCAGTGGTAGATAGCTCGCTTCGCATGCGAGATGCCCAGGGTTCGATCCCCTGTGCCTCCACAGGCTTGTTGGAATACATTGGAGTTATTGGTGTCACTGCCACTCTGGCTGACCAATCTGACAAGAGGAGCTGTTGGGCGATGCGCTCACAAAGCCTGTCTTCCAAACAGTCTCCCTGACTGGAAGATGCACATCCAAGAAAACTGCTAAGAATTTCAAAAAGGAGTGACAAGGGCCACATGGCTGCAGGTACACCAAAATAACCAGCAAGCACACAAACAAAAACCCACTTGCACACCAAGAACAGCAGCATCTGCACAAAAAAGCAGCAGATACAGTGCAGGACATCGAAATCAAGCAAATTTGGATTTTCTCGTTTGCCCATCAGATCTTTTTTCCTGCTAAGGCGACCCCCCCAACTTCCCAAGCCCATTCGCTTCTCCTGCATCTCAGTATGAGATTCTTGAGTATCTCACACAAGGTGTCAGTCATAGTTTAGGTTCTTCAGCTCTTACTCTACGCTGGCAAAAGGTGTGTTT